>JAODAL010054112.1:0-24837 GCA_025379985.1 Phyllomedusa bahiana | reverse complement strand
AGGAGGAGGGGCGGAGCAGATGGTGTGACAGTGGTTGGAAGCCCGGCGTCGGTCGGCCCTTTTTTTTTGGCCAAGTGTTCCCTCCATTTTCAACCATCATTCGCGCATGTGACTAGACATTTTTGGGGTGGTTAAACACCTAAGATTCTTGCCTCACTTATGGTTTGGGGCAAAGGCGGCTATGACTCGCTGGTAATCAGGGGCTTGCCCAAAGAAGGCCCCAGGCTTAAAGGGGCCCGGGCCCTTTTTTACTTGAAAACAGGAGGGGGTTTTGCGCTGCCGTGGCTGCAAAATCAATCAGGGACTTCTGGACCCCCCTCCCCCCTTTTGAGGCGGGCCCCGTAGGACACTACCCCATTGTCTTCCCCCCTTGCCCATGATAACCCTTGCAAGCAAATTCTGCTGAAAAGACCACTTTGGGATCCGCAATTCTCAATCATCACAACCAGGTGACTTTGTGCCCTGACTTCTGCATCCGGAGCTGGTGCTACAAGCAAGAGGGACGCAAGGCATTCCCCGCCCCGCCCGGGTTTTTTGGGCGTTAACCGGCTTCCTTCTCCTCCCTGATGGCATCCAACTGGGATCAGAGAGACAAAATCATCCTCTTTGGCCCTTTTGGGATCTTTTATCATGCCTTCTGACCCCAACCGCATTTTTCAAAAAAGGGTTTTTCAAAAAATGGATTACCCACTGGTGGAAAAACCAGTTTACATTTGGGCTGCCTTCGCTTCATGTTGGACGGTTGCTGATGATGGATGAGACTTTTTGGGGCCGTGAACGGGGAACGGAGGAAACGTGGATGCGGGTTGCTTTAAACCCCACTGAAGAACAGATTGGCGAAACGTTCGTTACTGGAAATTAAACAGGGCCTGCCCCAGTGTTTACAGGCTAGGGGGCCCCTTGCAACCGACAATCCCTGGCTTGCGTGTTGTCCCCAGCACTGGAAGGGCACCTTCTCTCGTACCTCTACCTCCATTCCTCCCCCCCTTTTGCTCGTTACCCACCTGCATTACGCTCCATGTTTTTGAAAGATAAAATTTGAGAGGGTAGGGAAAGTTTTGGAACTTCTTATTAAAAGCGGCAAATCAAGCTATTCTCAAAACCCTTTAAACAAAACAAAATTCTGTATTGAAATTTAAATTTCAAGGGGGGCCTCTACAACAAAGCTGGCCCCTCCCAAAAAAAAATGAAAAAAACCCCTTTTGAAATGTATACAGATAATAAACGGTATTTTTTGCACCCAAAAATACACCTTCGGTGACCAAAAAAAAGCTGTATTAAATTTTAAATCAGGGGCCTTATCAACAAAGCGGACTGGCAAAGGGAAAAAACACGTATCTAAAATGTATAGGAAAATAAACGTATTTTTTGCACCAAAAAATACACCTGCGGTGACACCAAATTTGCTGTTTTTTGAAATTTAAGTGCAAGGTGCCTCTATAAACAAAGGGGCCTCCCCCAAAAGTGAAAAAAAAACCTATTGAAATTATCCGGATAAAAAACGTTTTTTTTGCACCTAAAAAACACCTGGGCAAAAAATTGCTTATTGAAATTTTAAAGGGGCAAGGGCCTTATCAACAAACTGGACGGGGGCAAAAGTGAAAAAAACTAACGAAATGTGTACGGATAATAAAAGGGGTATTTTTTTTGCACCAAAAAATACACCTTTTCAGTGACGACAAAATTTCTGTATTGAAAATTTTTAATGAAGGTGCCTCTATCAAAAGCTGGCCTGCCCAAAAATGAAAAAAACCCGTACTAAATTTATACGATAATAAACTTTTTTTTGCACTAAAAATACCCCTGGGGGTGACGACAAAATTGCGATTAAAAATTTTAAGTGCAAGGTGCCTCTATCAAAAAAAAGTTTGGCCTGCCTAAAAGTGAAAAAAACCTATCTAAATGTTAGGATAATAAACTGTATTTTTTGCACCCAAAAATACCCCGCTCCCCCGTGACTTTACAGGGCTAATGCCCCCTTTAAATTTCCCAGCCTAACTCCAAAAATCTGCAAATCTCTAATTACCTAATTCTAATTTTCCCCAGCAAAAATATAGCTTCTGTGAACAAAAAGGAAAAAATTTCCTGAGCGTTTGCTGAGCTGTTTATGAGCTGTGTGGACAGAGGCAGAGGCACGTCCCCAATCCTAGAGCGCTGACACACACTAGGGAGAACAGAAGGGTTTCTATGTAAAACGGGGGCTGTGATTTTTCCCCCCCAAACCCAAACCCTAAATCCCCCGTATGACGTCCCCACACACACTCACCCGCTCTATTTTTTAAGTGATTTGCTGGGCCAAATGACAGGAAGGCTGAAAAAGGGGGGGGATATTAATAGTTTTTTTCAAGATTTAACCTAAATTATCGGTGATCTAAAAATCCGATAACAAAAAAACCGTCCAATTTCAACTTTGTCGAAAATAATCCTCAACACTAGTTTTGAACAATTTTACTCATACAGTTAGCTGCCCCTCACTGACACTGCAGCGTCCTATAATCAGAAAACAGGAGAATGTGCCCCGGGGCCTTAATGCTTTTTGCGTGTAAGAACCCAAAAAAATTTTCACTTTGTTCACTAAGGCTCCTCATTGACACTGCGCTGTCTCATAATCAGAAAAAAGGTTATTGTGCCACAGTGCCCCTTTAATGCTCCTGCCGGGTTTGGGGCCCTTATTAAGCATAAAGGGAGAAGGATCTGTGCTAGATTCAACTGTAGCAACCATCCAGCTGTGAGAGATCAGTGCTGAGTTAATGGAAGACTGTTTAGACTGAATGCAGGTATGTAAACAGCTCTTACAAAAAATAAGTGCATAGTGAGAGGACAGTGACATGTGCAGGGGGGGGGGGGACACACACACACTGGAGCCAGCATGAACAGTGAAGGGGGGATGATGTCATTCCTTTTGAGTTAAGAAACGCCCAGCTGGAAAGGGAAGAAACGCCCCCTGAATTTCAGGAAATTAGAGGATCAATCTTCAAGAGAACAGCCGAACTAATGAAGCAATACATCCCCTTTAAGGGATTAAAAATACTGTACCTCACATGTATCTCCCATCACAACTTTGTGATATGACCAAAACACTGCTCATTCTATACTCATCAGACTTTGTTCTTCTTCTTCCCTACCTCTTTAGATGTGTACTGAAAAAAGCTGTATGGCAGAGAAGTGATGGCTTTTCATCTTCAAGAAATCACAGCTGCCTACAGTAGTTTATGGTAAAGAAAGGGGGAGGAGGAAGCAGCAAAAAAAGAAGAGACGCAAACACAAAAAGAGACACTGTTGACTTTAGTAGGTATTTTACTTTTGCACTTCAGTGCTACATTTACAGCTACACTACTTATGACTGCAAAATTTCCTTCATTCTGCTGCTTCTATGTGTGTGAGAGAGATAGGGTAGCAGGATCTAATTTCCTCTGTATGCTGTAGACCTCACACAACACCATTCTAGGATTTTATTAGTGACGCTGGTCTTAAATTTTGAAGTAAGGTCTATAGAAGGGTGTTACATAGGGTCGAATTATGTGGGATTGCCCTCATCACGGCAGGTACTCTGCAGAGGGTACATGGCCTAAGAAAATACTAGTACTAAATACTAGATTTGGAGAAGACTTGAGACCAATACTATTATCAATCAGGAATTGATGTGGATTTAGAATCAGTAATTGGGAGTTATTTTCATTTTTGGGTGATATATTTCATATTCTATTTCTCTATTTTGCTATCACTTGTGTTGTCAGTAAAGTAGTTAGTGACAAGTTACTTATTTTTTTCTGTGTAGTAGATTTGAAATCCAGAAGCAGAAAAATTTACATTGCAGCTAAAAAGGTTGGCCAATGCAAGAAAATGCAAATTAAATGGGACCAGAGTGAAGGAAAAAAGAAAAAAGTTATACTTACAACCTGTTATCCCCAACCCTACTGCGGAACCTCCAGGACCTACTCCTCTTCACTTCTAAGTTTGCACACCAACACGCAGAAGAAGCTTGCGCTCCATTGTAAGTGAATGGAACTCGAGTCTCTTCTGTGTTTCAGGAAAAGAACCCGGAAGTGAAGCAGCAGTTAAGAATTTTTTCCCCATTCTGGCCATATTTCAGATGAATCTTCTCTGCCAAACAACCTTTACAACAGTAGGAATTACAGTGAGAATTCCTATTAAGGGCTAATGTTATGAGGATTCCTGGCAGATTGTGAATTTCTTTGTTCTGTTGTGTGATTGGAGGCCTAACACTTACTAGAACTTTCAGGTGTGTCTCAGTGTTTCTCTTTGCCTACACCCCGTCACTCCCCTTCTTCCCCACTCCCTTCTCCATAGACTTTTATGAGAAGCTGTAACCTGGTGTCCACTCAGCGTTGACACCATCAGAGTGTTTAGAAACACACTCGTCTGCTGAGGGGTTTTGGTAATGTCAGTCTTTCATATATTTCTAGGAAAATTTATCAAGGGACTGCACACTGCAGCGTTCTAAAAAAAGATAATCTAGCTGTGTAGAGTGTTTAATACAAATTTCTTAAAACAGCCAGGTGAAATAACAAGAACTTACTAAAGGATTCTCTGTGACTGGCAATTAGTTTGGCTAGCTCAATTAAAGTTTTACTAGAGTCAGAGTCCCAAATGGCATTGTATACATGGCTGTATGTGCAATACATTTTCTTGGTATACTTTTTTAAGAGAAATTACCTAATCTCAGTAATAAAAAATATGTCTGCAACACATGCTGCAAATATGGGGATGAAAAGCAAGCAGTGTAAATGTATGTGGCCACATATGGCATCAAAGGCGGCATTTAAAGCCCCCATAATATAACCTTGTAGACCATAAAAGGGAAACTAAGAGAGTATAACAGGAAGAACTAAGTAGGAATTTAAAACCATGATATACTGTTTATTTGAAATGCTAGAAATGATCATTTAGCTAACAAATTAAACTGTTATATAGTATTTCATTCTTGTCCTTATTATAATTTTCTAATGTCAATCTACATTCATCAAAATATGCAACAAGTTTAAGTGAAGTATTCTTATTTATTTTAAAGCGCCATTAATAAAGGCATGTTCACACAGCTATTTTAATTTGTTTTTCAAGCCGAAAAACGTATTGCGTAAAACATATCCAAACATATACCCAAAGTGTGCTACGTGTTTGGTTAAGTTTTCTGTGCAGCAGAAACATACCCTATACTGTAGTTTTAAATTGGGTGTCTAATGCATAAAACAGATCAAGAATTGGCATTTCATTTCTTTGATCAGATCCGTAAAAAGGCATCCGAAAGACGTATGTAAAACACGTATTCTCTGAATGATGATACGTGTTTTACATTGAAACTAATGTAATCACACAGGAACATTGTTAGATACGTGAAAAACGTACCCAAACACGTGTGAAAATCCCCTAACAAGGTGCTGTACATTTGAAGCAGGCTACATATATAATATATATCAAACAAGTACAACGGTGATGATAAATGACTGACAACTGGTACAGCGGGAGATAGGACCCTGCCCACAAAGGTCTACTATCTACAAGGAAGGAGGAAAGAGACAGAAGGGGAGGGACAGACATATTTGGTGGGTGGAGTAGGGGCAACAGGGTTATTATAAATCGTAGGCTATCCTGAAGAGATGGGTTTTCAGGTTGTTTTTCAGGCTTGTGAAAGTCTAATGTGTTAAGACAGAGAGTTCCAGAGAGTGAGGGATACACGGAAGAAGTCTTGGAGATGGAGTTGACATGGAGAGGGCAGAGAATAAGGTCCTGTGAGGAGCAGAGATTGCATGAGGGGAGGTATCCAGAGAATAAAGCAGAGATGTATGGGGGAGAGAAGTTATGGAGAGCCTTGTAGGTCACGGTTAGTAACTTGAATGGAATTTGCTGGGCAATGGGTAGCCAGTGGGGAGACGTGGATAAGACCGGGCCCCAGAGTTGAGGATGGATTGGAAGGGGGTGCAAGAGTGGTTAGACGAGAGGGGCACGCAGAGATGGATGTTGCAGTTGTCTAGGTGGCCAGATACAGAGGCCATGGACAAAGCCTCTTTTTGTACTGTTGAATTTGAGGAATGAGCGGATATGAGAGATATTTTTCAGGTGGAGGTGGCAGGCAGAGGTGGGGCTTGAATGTGTGGTTTGAGAGACAGAGAAGAGTCAAAGGTTATCCCAAAGCAGCGGACTTGTAGGACTGGTGAGGGTGTAGAGCCGTTGACTGTGACAGAGAGATCAGGTGGAGGGATGGAGTGGGATGTGGAAAGATGATGAATTCAGTTTTCTTCACATTTAGCTTTAGAAGAGGGGAGGAGAAAAAGGAGGGAGACGGGAGGAGAAAAAGGAGGATATGGATCCAGAAGTGTAGAGACTTAACATCTGGCCAGGAGATACCGCCCCGGTTAAAGCTGGGTGTCATCAGCATACACTTGGTATTAAAAGTCATGTGATGTTATGAACTGACCCAGGCCATGAGTGTAGATAGAGAAGAGAGGGCGAGAGGAGGAAGTGGTGAGAGAGTGAGAGACGCTGAATGTCTGATCAGTGAGATATGAGTAAATCCAGTGAAAGGTCAAGTTCGTTATGCCAAGGGAAAAGAAGATTTGAAGCAGGAGGGAATGGTTGACAGTGTCAGTCAGAGGACAAATCTAGGAAGAGAAGGACAGAGAAGTGGCGTGAGGCTTTAGCGATTACTAGGTCATTGGCGACTTTGGGTAGGGCAGCTTTGGTAGAGACATGGGATCGGAAACTGGACTGTAGCGGGTCAAGAAGAGAGTTGTAGGAAAGATGAGAGGACAGTTCAAGATAGATGTGCTGTTCTACATGTTCTGAGGTAATGAAGTTAACAAATTTCTGTTATTCTATGTCCAAAATATTTTTTTTACAAATATCTAGAAACATAAAATAAAAATCATGCACATAGTAATACAAAAATAAACCAAAGTGTTAACTGCAATTTAAGTTCATTTTCTGTCATATACATTACATGCTGTTGTCAAAACAGCTTGATTTTTGACTGGTAGCACTAGAGACTGCTATAAACTAGGACAGTCTTTATGCGGAGAGGGATATAATTGCAAGCAATTTGAATCTCCTCAGAAGTCCAGTTAGTAGGAATAGAAGCAATTCTAGTAATAACAGCATATTTTAAGATAATTATTTTTGTAAAAGATCCTCTAATATAAAACCTCAGTCAGAACTGATGTTAAGTACATATTTCTAAAAAGAACCTGTCACCAAAATCAAGCTTCCCTAACTGTGGTATGACTTTAGCATGACTAAAAAAATATCTTAGATTCTGCTCCCCCTATATGGTTCTATGCAAAGAGGAAAAGGAAGGTCAGAACCCATCGGGCACTTCTCCTCTTGAGCTGGGCACACAACACTGTTCAGAACTAACTGGTACAGCTGTATTTTCTTAAAAAAACAGGGCTATTTTTAAAAATTAAATATTCCTCATTATGATCTTCAGAACCGTCATTAAGTCATGAAGTAGGTTCTCTAAAGGAACATCAAAGGATTCCATTTGCATTACAATAAGAAGTAAAATAAGGAAAGTGACAACTCCTGAATGTATTAATGACTTATATTTGTCACTCTCTCAATCCATTCAACCCTTGTCATTATGAACAAGGTCAAGAATTTACTAGGCACTAAATTACTGCAGCAGTACTGACTAGTGTACAAATATACACTATAGAAAAAATATGGACCTGAACTAGAAGACATTTTTGGTAAAGTAATACCTTTTTAATGTGTATCTGAACTAACAGACAACTTTGCAGGATAAGGTGTCATGGGTGTGTACATGAGGAACAGCTCTATTTCTAGAAATTATATAATTTGCATATGACACATTTCACCAGTTTTTACACTCTGCTGTATCCGTTTCTAATGGTCAGAATTCCCTGAGCTAAAGGGTGGAGACTCACATACTACACATACATAATAAGAGATCCTGCATCTCTATAGCACACCCTCAGAGACAGCATAGAACGCCTTGGAATATATTTCGAGTGATAATACTGGAGTGGACATATTAAGGGTTCTTATTAACACCCTTAAGGACTGACTGTTTTGACCTTTCTGAACACAGCCCTATTTTTGAAATCTGACATGTGTACAGTTATGTGAGATTAAACTTTTTGACACTTTTACATTCCATGTGATTCAGAGATTGTTTTAGCGTGACACATTGTGTTTACAGTTAGTAAACTGAAATTTTTATCCATAAAAATCCTTGTTTTGTTTGGTGAAAAATATAATAAATTTCATGAAAACTTTGGAAAATTTGCGAATTTTGAAAGTTGCATAATATTTCTGCCCCACACCTCGGAGAAATGTACTGATGTTCGTGGTGGATAAATTATTTTGAAAGGGGTCAGTCTTAGTGCTAGAGTACTACGCTAGGTTGTACCAATTAGATGCTGGTGTAGGAATGCTAGGGCGGAACGAGGTTTGGTAGTTTTTATTTTTTGTGACCGACTTCCCCTAGACTCGGGCATTACGGTCCACAAACTTTAAGTCACACGTAATTTCACTCCCACAATCTTACTAGAAAATTTGAACCACATTTCTATAACATTGCGTTTTCTGGGACACACCACTCCAGCTTATGGTAGTGAGCGTTTGACGGCGGGCCACTGCTGGGTTTGTGTCCCACCCTGTTTTGTTGTAGACTGATAACCATGTTATATTAGTGTTCACCTAAAGATGTTAAGGTGGGCTCTCATTTAATCGTGGGTGGATAAGGGGGTGTTACCAGGGTGATTGCTGCGGCTCTTGTTTGGTTTGTCTAATTGGAGGTGAGAGGGGATTAGTGCACAAACCAATTTTGGGATAAAGAACGTGCGGGGAATAGAACGTAGGAAGATACTGGGTGAATGGTTGTATAACCTGGTATATGTTAGGTTTTTAAGGGTCAGTGGTTTTATGGCTTCTTTTATGTGAATTTGGCTAAATGGGAGGTCCAGCAGGGCGGTGTGTGAGACCAGTGGCGGGACAAGTGCCGGATGGTGGTGGGAGCCTACATGTGCAAATCGGTTGAGGTGGTTGATAGTAGCTGTAGCGGGTAGTTCCGGGACTTGGGAATTATTGTCGATTGGTTGTTAGGCGAATGTGCTGCGGGCCTGGGGGATCACACGTTGGGAGAGATTATTAGGTCCTGCTTTCATAACCTATTCAGCTGGCAACATCTTTGCGGGTCTTAGTCTTAAACGCGACTGGTTGTCTTGAATGGCGAGGGCTCGTGATGGTGCTCGTGTCCTCTGGGGTGGAATATTTTGCGGGAAGGACGTACAGACATGATTGGAGTAGGGTTTTGAGGTTTTATTTTTTTTTCCTGGGGGAACTGTTGAGGCTTGGGGTGCCTGTTTTGGGGGATCTGCAAGAATAAGGTTTAATGGTTTTTTGTCTAAAAGTTTTAACAGAGGGGGCATTGATTGGGAGAGAAACTTGGTCGGGACTTTGTAAAAGATCAGATCGAGTAAGGGGACTTAGAATCTGATTTTGGAAATCTAGCGCTCTGCAACATTAATTAATAAATAACTTCAGTGGTCGGTGGTTACGGCGTCAGGCGCAAGTGTAGGGGAATGGAAACGGGTGTTTTTTGTGTAACGGTAATAATATGCTTACTTGTCAGGGTTTATAGAGGGTGCGTCGGAGGGAAGTGAAGTGACATGTATAATTTTAGTAATTTGTGATTGTAGTGGTGTTGCGTGAGCTGAGCGGCTGTGGGTAAAGTTGGAGGCTGTTCACATGTTCTCTCGCATTCTTGATAAATATTATTTGGTATGTTAATCTGTTTGGTTATCTGCTGATGATTGATTCCTTATGATGTTGTCTTTTGTATCCATTCTGTTTTCGTAGAGACTCGATTTGAATATTGTTGAAGATCTCTGGGGGCGTGTTTAATGATTTGTAGTAGGCAGATCTATATTAGTGTTATCACGTGATTGGGGTGGAGTTATTGATGAAGTCTGGTTGCGTACAAAGGTGTAGTGAAGGGCATATTTATTTGTTGTTGTGATTCGAAGACCTAGTAATGATATTGTATGACACACTGGTAGGACGATTAATGTCATTAGTTTACTATTTTTATTTCTTGGACCATTATTTAAGGAGGGAGCTCATTGAGTATAAATTTGTTGGTGTTGTTAATGAGCCAGAGGGAGCCTGTTTTTTTATTAGAGGGACATATTTGTTATGTAAAGATATGTTTTAGGTATATTATAGTGTAGGTCTCTTGATAAATAGGGGTTTCGCTGTGGGTGGTGGAGGTCACCTATATTTGAGATTCGGAAGTTCTAGATAATTGGGTGAAATTTGGTTCGCTAGGTGCGTGTCAGTGGTTTCTATTATGAATTCGACTGGGTTATATTTTTTTCTCTTTTTTGGTGGGTGGGAGCCTGTGGGTGTGATGTGTTGTTTTTTAGGGCTATCCTATTGGCTTGGTGTGCTCATAGGTTTTATGTGTGGGTTTTTGGATGGATTGTGCGGAGGCGAACTTAGGGTATTGTTTTAATTATGGTTAACTGTTTTGTTTTTTTTGTTATGAGTTTTTTATGGATAGGTCGGGTGTTTGTGTGTGTTGTTTGTGACAGACGTTTGGTTTTTGATCAGATAGTTGTATATTGAGCGTGGGTATATAGGTTTATGTGAAGAGGTGACTGCATTTATTTATTTGGTTGCGGCTTTGTTTTCTGTTTGAGTCTAAGTTTGATTTCTTGTTGTGTGGTGTTTTTAGGCTGCTGTCCTTTTTGTTTGCTGAGAAGTTTGTGTATAACCGTTGAGATGCGTATGAGGTTTTATGGCGTTCTGTGCCTGTTAGGTGTTTTTTTGTATTTTCCTATCTATTATCGTTTTTTATCTATTGTTTTATATTTAATGTTAGGGGAATGGGTTTGAAGTGGGGTTAGTAGAAACGTTAGATTGGCCTTAGTTGTACGTTAAGGGCTCTTACTTATGCACAGCATTTGATTAATTTGTGTTAGGGGGATTGTAGCGTATTTGTAATTATGCGGTTAAACTAATATAAGTATCACTGAATCAGTTAAAGAATAGACTAGATTAGCCGGCCGGGTTTTTTGGGTTGTGTTAAGCACTATGTGGATGTGTTGAGTAGTGGGGAGAACGATGTTTCACTGTAGTTTATTTATTGTTTCGGTGGTTGTGGTTTTTGGGAGTGGTCATTTGTGTTCTATATTCCCCACACCGGAGGTCAACACTGCGTAGGGTGGTGAGTCATAGAATGGAGCATGAATAGAGATTTAACTAAACAAAATTAAAAAGAACGAATATATTAAGTTATTGAAAAAGAGTTATATTGTTTATGATGAAGAAAGTATTAGTTGAACAAAATACACTTAAATGAGTACTTAGAATTACACCAAAATAGCTAATAAGGAGCAATCCAAAGAAAAAATTCTCTCTACAAAACAACTCACAGAAAACAAAACCCCCCCCCCCCCCCCCCCCCCCCCGGCACTCACCCCTCCCCCCTCCCCCCCCCCCCTCCTTCTGTGTAGTGTATTTGTTTTTTTTTATGGTGTTAATATAGGACGGTTTAACATGTCTGGATAATAATATGACATAGTGGCTTTATCATACATAGCCGGTTCAATTCGATATAGATCACCGATTACACCAAAGATTTGTGTATTATTTGTATGTTAAATTCTTTATTGCGACTGTATACATTATATAAAAATCTCTTGTTATTGCAAACAGGAAAATACGTTGTTGATGACCCATAGTTTGAGAGAGGTCATAAATGATTTAATTTTTCATAAGTGCTTGTAGTGCACTAGTGTAGGAGACATTGCTTTTTTGATATGAAGGAGAAGGGAGTTGACATTTTGTTTTAGTATCATTTTTGGGGGACAAGGCGGTTTGTAATCGGCTTTTAATCCTGTTTGCGCCAGGTCCAAGGGATGAAGTTTGGAAAATGTACTGCAGCATCACTTTCTCCTGGGTAGGATGTTAGTTTTTATTAAGTTATGTTTTTAACAGGGCTCACCGTGCAGTATACGTGATAAGTTAGCTTTTCAATTCTTTGGAGTCGGATAACGATTTATGGGCCGTTACCATATTTATATAGTTTTTTTTATGTTTGAAGCACTTTAGAAAGATGAAAAAAAGAAAAGTGTTTTTAGTGTTGTAAAATACAGAGTATTTATGTTCATCGCTATCTTCAGTGTGAGCTATAAATTTTTTTATTTTCCGTTTTCTGAGCTGTATTGAGGACATTATGTTTTTTGCGGAGTTGAAACTGACAGTTATAATTGTGGTACCAAAACTTTGGGAATTTAAGGCGTTTTTGGATCAGCTGTTTTTAATTCTTTTATAGGTGACTGGCATGCGGGGATGGAAACAAATAATATCTTAATTCTCGTGATTGTTTTGTGTTTGAGTTTTGTTATTTTGACGCCAGGTCTCGTACGGTGTGTAAATTGAACATGATGACAGAATGTTATAATAGAAGGAGGTCGATTACGCTATCGCAGGCGACTACCGCCAATATGGGTACTAGTTATTATTTTTGATCATTTTTGGGCGCGATTATGGCGTTTAGTAAAGGAGGGCAAAAGGCGACGATGTAGACGTATGTTTATTTTAATTTTTCGTGTTTGGTGTTTTAACTTGTTATTTCACTTTTTTTTTATTTTTTTTCACCTATTTTACACATTTTTATTTAACGTTACCCACATAGGGGATTTGAAATGGAGAAGATCTTAGTAGATCTCTCATTCAGAATAGGATAAAGTCGAAGGTGCAGCAGACTTTGTTGCTATGAATGACTCGGTTCACTATGAAGCAACCTAGTACGAAGTTCACGATGAACTAGGGTCCTGCCATACTGAGGTCCAACGGAAAGGGCGTGCGGTAGACGTCACAAAGATATACAAACCCGGAAGGGGATTCATCTGCCTCTCCAAGTGGTGTCCTGTAAAGGGAGGCAGGAGCTGCCACGGATCTCCCGATATCCGTGAGCTGCTGCCGCGACAGAGGCGCATGGTAGGAAGCGGAATATCACAACTTCCTAGCCGATGGTTACATTCTAATATCTTAGATTTATTGCGGGAACCGGATGGTCGCAGATTATTAACGGAGTTATAGCCGCCCCCCACCCGGAGCGATCCGGGGTCGGGGGCGATGGGTGCTGGAATGTCTAGCTGTTATATATACAAGTCGGACAATCCCCGGCGAGACTTCCGATCAAGAGCACTAATGTGACCTAATGCTTAGAAGCCAGTTTCACGCTCGATCCATGTGACGGACGTAATTCATTAAACGTCACAGGTGCTGTAGAAAACACCACCACAAAATCGATCCTTGGACGTTGGATACGCCCCCAAAGGTAACGATATTAAAAGAAGTGGTTAAAAGGAACCATCTCCAACGTGAAGGTTACTTGCATGTTTTTTTTTTCCCCGTTGAACGGTGAGGAACTGCAACTCAAGCTAAGGTGACAAAAAGGAGATGACTTGTTTCCAAGTCAACTGGGATGTCCTTGAATATTTGCCTGTATAGATGGCAGGGTAACGTTTCATGAGTATTTAAATGCTGAAATCCTGGCAGAATTTAGCAGCAAGAAGAAAGAGATCCAAGGTTTGTATTGCGTATAGAAGCATAGAGTAGTTAGCCCCGGACCCATAAACCAAGCGCTAAACCCCCTGGCCATGTCAAACATAATGCAAGTGATGACAAAGGTGGAACCCGTTTATAGGAAAGAAAAAATATTCTTCTTTATTCAAAAACGACATACTTTTATACAATAATATAATCATCGCACTGTATCAGTCAAAAGACTAGTAGACGTAGTTCTACCATTAGTTAGCGCTTCACTGATTATTGTAGAGACAGGAGTATAAAAAGATTATGGACCAACCGACGGGATAGTGAACAGCCGCACATGATGCAACGTTTCATAGGTTCTAACACTCGTCTCAGATGGACATACCACAATGACTCAGATGAAATTTCACATGTTTCTACATATTAAATTGTTTATAGGATTAATACAATTATGAGAATGATGGGCAGTGTGGGGCATAAAACCTCAGGTGGGCGGTACGGCCATGATATTAAAAGATCGATATTCATGAGCTGAAAACACAGTCAATATATTGAGATTAAAAATACTCTAGAACTATTAGCATCTTAACGAGATGATAGATCAGGGGAAACAAATGCTATGGAGGATGAACAGCTTAAGGTCATGATCGACTAGCTGTGTGCTGGTACTCAACAAGCAGATGGGGAGAGAATCATAATCTATTGTGACAGGTTTACTCTATTAGAAAAACAACCAAATGAAGATTTGTTTACTGTGACAATAAATCAAAGAATTCAGAGTTGAGTGGATTTTTGATTTTCTTAGGTAGCTATTTTTATTATTCTTTTTCAATTTTTAGATGCAAGTTTAGCCTCATTAGAATTGGGGACTAAATCCTCAACATTGTCTAACCAAATTGAGAGGTTATGACATGGATCCAATTTGGTAAACTGTGTCAGTAAGTGACAGGTTACTAAATTTTCTTGCTTGTAGGTGTGGAGATTTAGATACCACTCAAAAGAGCTAAGAAAAGAAATATATTATATTCAAGGTCTCCATATGAATCTACAGCTAGAAGGATTTACTCCAATTAAAGGCATTTTGAAACTAATTGTTTAAAAGCTGAATTTGTTGGAAGAAGTGCAGTTGAGTGAGAGTGTCGTCATTCTGCATCGTGGGAGAAACGGTAAGACCTTAAACATACTTATTGACTTTTAGTTGATGTCCTGTAGTGCCACTTGAGTCAGACCCACTTCCCCTACTAAAACCCATTCCTTCATAGACATAAAATGAGAAGCATGATATAACCTGATTTTTCATCAATTCTTGAGATGTGACGTCAGCTATGTTTATTATAAAGGCAAATATTGAAATCGTAGTTTTAGAGAAGGGAGAAATGAGAAACAGGAAAAGGGCTAAATAAGTGGAAAGATAGATATGCATTCTTCTCCCGGTGCAATAATATATAATTGAAACAATCAGTTTATTAGTCAAATTCAATTAGGTAATGCGATTATTATAGACAGAAAGCTTGTTTGAAAAAAGATTAGCGTCTATTATTAAAACAATTTGATATATTGCATATTTAAGTGGTACATATCCTAAACGTATCAGGTTTGTTTCATGACTCATCTAAAATTCAAGCTGAGAAATTATTATATGACTGTATTTTGAATTGAATATGATATCATAACGTTATGAGTAAAATTGTTTTATATGAAATGGGTGTGCATTTTCAGCAAAACAATGAATATTTATCTTGTTCATGTTCTATAAATTGTAGAAACCTATGTTAACCAGAATAAAAAAAGATGACATAGGTGAAATATGACAATACTATTAGTTGGGGGAAAGTAGTGATTTGATCTACTGATAGTTCTATGTGAAATTGGCGTTTATCTCGTTAACTAACAAAGTAGTTAGCTCTGTAATGATGGATGACTATAAAAAGTTACAGCACTTTTGCAATTTGCGTTATTTTATGACCTTAATCGATTGTTGTTATTAGCAATACATATGAGCGTAAATAATTGTCTGTAGATATGTTAAGATTTAATCAGCAGACTGAGCGTTGGTGGTACTATCCGCTTTGCTGAGATTTGAGCTGCCTTATGGATTTAATTTTGGTTCAGCTAGTATGGGAACGGATACCCCATTCCTGAAGTCAGTGATGGTGCTTCAACTCTGAGTGTTTATCATCCCCTCTGGAGCTGTGGTAAAATGAAAGATGAATAACTGAAACGCCTCTAGTCTTTCTGAAGATGTTGTGGATGTGTAACTTAAAAGGACATGGTGTCTGATCTACCTCATCCCTCATAGTGGATAGGTCTATGTGAAAGGATCTAGCTCAGCTAAGTTTACCCCTCCCCCGATATGAATACTACAGCCCTTATAATCCCACTCTGTTGCCCCCTCATAATATACCTCCTGCATGATAACAGAGGGGGAGGAGCATCATTTCAGGCTAGGTTTTTGTATAGAAACATGGTATTTTAACCAATTGCAGGTGTATATGGTTACACAGGAAGCTTGTGAGAGGGAGGTGTAAGCTCTGCAGACAGTAGAAAGAGAACTGACCATTGCTATATGGAGGTCAGACACAGGCTGTGACATCCTACCCTTCACTGCTCAGACTGAATGATATCGCTATTGTCAACAGTCTTCAGTGTTAGGGACAGGCCTGCCTTCTGGGAGGAGAGACATCTTACTGGGAGGGGAGACACACCACTGAATTATGTGAGAGCTGTAAGAGACTAAGAGAAAACAGCTCAGTCTGCGATAATGTGTGAATACACTATGGAGAAACTGAGAATATTTTTATTTACATACAGTTCAATGATAATAAATCATGTATAGGAAGGAAAGATAATTTTTTTTTTTAAGAAAAAGTTGAGCCAAGGATATAAATTAAAAGCATAGATCTGAAAAAAATAAAATGTTACATACTAAAGAATTTGTTTTAAACTTACATAAACATAATGAGAATATTGCTCAATATCGTAAAAAATCTCGCCCAATAAGCTCGTAATTCACAATGAGAGTAACATCGCTCAAGCAAGTTAATGGGTCTCGACAAATTAAGCTATCCAAAGCATTTGATTTTATTTACTGCAATTAAAAATGTGGTCATAATAAGAGAACTGCTTTGTAAACGTGATCTCATAACGAGGAACTGACTCGCAGACCAGACAGACAGTGGAAAAAAATTGTGGGATGCTCATCGGGCATGCAAATGCTATCAGATAATGAAACCCCGAAAGGGTGTATGAGACTAATCATATCTTGGAATGCATGTAAGGCAAAGTAAGGCGTAAAGATAATAGATAACAATTACTAAAATACAGTCTTGCGCACTTTGATTTTGCTGCTTTTCAGGGTTAGGATCAGATCTTATTTCCCGCTTTTGTTCACCAGCTTCAATAGTTCACCGGCAGACGTTTCTCTGCTTGAACAAGTAGTACAGATCATCAAGGTGACTGATGATGTAATGATTGATAGCTTGAGTGTGTTTACTGTATCGTGATTTTTTATGTCTCTGTAGATGGGAGATCTGATATACATTCTTGTACGGACAAGTTTTAAATCTCCTTAGAGCTCTGTAGCTTGTGCACATGCGTGTCTTACAAAACTCCGATAACATCTGACAAAATGACATGATACTTCATAACAAGGAAAACCGCATGAAGGATTGTATAAATGCCAATCAATTAGTCGTGTATAAACCCACACTACACACAGAATAGACCTAGATAAGTGTGTGAGCCTGAAACTGGCTAGATGGATACTGGTAATTAAAACAGAAGAAATGGCGAGAGAAGTAATTCCAGTTGAAAAAGTGGATGTATTTTTTAGTAGTTATAAACATGGTTCTTAACAAGCTTGTTAGTATCACTGATTACATTAAGCCTGCGAGAATAACAAATCTGTTTAACAATATTTAGATATTATAAAACTTATTAGAAAAGAAAGCCTTTGATCATAAAATTACATTATCAGATAAATAGTAGAAGAAACAGACCCAAAAGGACTGGAACCTAAGTCCTTTACAAACATATGGTAGATGTATGTATCACTATCAAAGAGCATGCAATTTACAATTCCGGCCAGGGCTGTACTAAAAGCTGAGCATAAGCATTGTGACAGAGAAAGATGTTCAGATTTTCCGAATCATTTTTTTGTAATGCAAATATATGTAACCAGAATAAACTCATTATTATGAAAAAATAGATACAATTTTTGTCATTAATTTAAAAGAAAAAAAAAAAACTGTTTAAATGATTCCAAAATTCTAGATGACTAGGAATCACCACAATGAGGATTGCTGATAAAACCTATAAAGGACATAAGTGCTCCACTGCACACTTATGTACATGGCTGCTTCGTATTACATTTACATGTCTCTGTCAACATGGTAAAAAGAAAGTATATAACAGGCTTTATATGAGCATGCATACCATTTTGCTTGGCTCTTCCAGGATATGAAAATGCAGGACCATGAAACAAGAAAGAGTATTAAGACTATCAGCAGATATTGATCTGAATGCAAGCACTGAATAAGAAAGAGAATAAGGAAATGAGGAATCAAACACACTGCTAGTAGTAAAGCGAAAAATGTTAATCAATAATTACGATAAGGGTGTATTCTAGTGAAGTAAATGGTGTTATAAACACCAATCATATGACATAAATGTTAAACATAAAGAGGAGTCATGACAAGCAAAATGTTACCTTCAATCCAAAAAAGAGACAGAATTATAGTCCTTCTCTCTTATTTTAAGGAATGGAGGGGAGTGTTTAGTTTACTTTTGAACAAATAAGCTACCACTAGTTTGCTCAAAGGATGTTTTATGTGCATGCTTTCTACAACTACCAGATTGGATGTTCACTTGTAGAGTACCAACTCTCAAGTCATTTGAACAGAAGGGGATGTATAAGTGTTATTGTTTGTGTATAGAATAATATCATAAGACAAGAGATTGCTGCAAAAAAAGAGCAATAAACTTTGTTAAGTGTTACACAAAACATTCTAATGCATACTAAACAAATTGGAATGGTTTGACATGTCAATATCTTAAGAAAAATTGTGATCTATTTGAACAAAAAGTAATTGCAGAGTAGAAAAATAACCATAACAATAGCTCAATAATGCAAAAAAATTATAAAAAATGCTTGTGAATGTATTTTTCTAAAAAATATATAAGAATTAGAGCAATTATTAAGCATAAACTGATATACAATGTATTTTAGGACACATAATTGAAATGAGCTCAGCATTGATTAGTACACATTTTTTATTAAGAAAAAAAAATTATAAGTTAATGGTACTGCTCATGAAGATAATACAACAGTCCGTCATACCATGCTTATCTCGATTTCTCTTGCATTCTTCATCTATCTTTTCCCTTTATGTATGTATGTACCGTCGCAAACTCTGACTCTCTGGCTTCTTCCTGCGGGGCCTTGCAGATGTCATAAGATTAGAGAACGAGCAGCCGAGTCACTAATCAATGCTCAAGTAGACGGACATGAGAAGACAAGGATAGTGAGGAAATGTTTACAGGAGTGCTAGCTGAGACCTAGACCCAATCAAAAAAAATCATAGCTCCATCCGTCCTCCAAGCAAAACAAGTAAACCAGATGTAAAAAACAGCCTCAAACATATAACGCAAAGCTCAATAACCACAGACAAAACGCCCTTTTCCCTCTCCCAGCTAAATAGATAACAAGAATATTGACAATGGAATTAACCCACGCAAAGTACCTGAGATAGCTCATAAAACAGTTGACAAAAAAACATTACAATGACTTTTAGAAATAAGAAGAGCAGTAATAAACTATTCAATTATACGCAATCATAATGAGTAATAATTAAATCAATTGAAAATAAAATGATACAACACACGGACTGGTCATCCCACTAAATTTCAATATTCGTCAGAAGACTCGGATTTCTTGCACTAGGTGGCAGACGCGCTGCAGGGTTAGATGAGAGATGGGGAGTCTCGCCATGGAGCAGAGAGAATTGGTTCTTGCCGTGTGGGTTAATCAAAGGGCAGTGAAAATAATCCTAGTGGGGGTCTGGGCTTAAAAAATCCTTAGTCATCACCTCCCAGTCACCCCACTATTTATGTTGCTATCACCCTTGTGGTTTGAACTTGAAGGATACAATCAGTCGTCTTTTTTCGATCACGTACTATGTAACCGTCAAGTGATTACTTTATAAGTTATATGCAATGTTGAAAAATATTGTGCGCTCAGATAAAATAGTAGACGACAGATTGCTAATTTCATGCGGGTCTAAAGCTATACTAGAGTGACCATATCCCTTAATGACAAAAAGCAATGTAAAGAATGTAGTACAAGAGTTTATGCTATAATTTAGTTTAAAATCACAGAAATGGTTGTTTATGAATTCCTATTAAAATTAAAGAATAATAACTGCAAGTGAAAGTGAATAAGAAATAAAATTACTGTATTGTAATGGTAAGATAGAGCTCTTAAGTAAGAATATTCAAGTATAACGATTACCGTACCGGGTGTTAGAAGAGAGGGGAGATAGAGATAAAAAATATTGAAGACAAATGTCAAGTGAGTGTAGGTTTTATTGGTACATTTTTGGTTAATAAATGCAACTTTTTATTTCAAGTTTTAGCGGATATGAAATGACAGAAATATAAAAAACCACATGTTTTTTATTGGTTCTACGGTGTTCAGCACTACAGGGAGGGTAAAATTGATGTTATTAGATTGTTTGAGTAATAGATTGGATCTTTACCAGATGGTGGTTGACACGGATTATGTGTAAACTTTGTTTATTTTTTAATTTGTGTAAAATCTCGGCTTAAGGGGGGGTGACTCAAAATTTTAGAAGATTTTTAGTTTTTTAAAACCTTATTTGTTTACTTTAATACTGATATGTTTCCCTTAGGGTAAAAGAACCTAGCAGGGGGCAGACATGCCTTTTGTCGTATATACAAAGACAGTTACTCTATTGTATTAAGTTGCACACAATAGGACTTTCTAGTTCATTACCCAAGTGTGGGAAGAGCCAGCATGAGGACTTCCTGACTCGCCATGTGGATCAACTGATCGCTCCACCTGCGATTGGACTGAGGAGAGGCGCATCATAAAAGTGTTAACAGCAGGGTATGAGAGCAGGCTCTCACATA
This sequence comes from Phyllomedusa bahiana, assembly GCA_025379985.1. Classification (NCBI taxonomy): domain Eukaryota; kingdom Metazoa; phylum Chordata; class Amphibia; order Anura; family Hylidae; genus Phyllomedusa; species Phyllomedusa bahiana. Next base: position 4,140 of record JAODAL010054112.1, on the reverse strand, counting down.
GCACATGTTGCCAGGTGGATGAAGACTCTGAGGGGGGGGGATGGTAGGAGGGGGGGGAATAATAGGGGGAGCGGGGGGGGGTCGTGGCCGTAAGTTGTGAGTGTCGCGGCCCCTTGCTGTGAATGCACGGACGCTACACCACCACAACGAGATCGAGAGGGGGCCATGCTGTAGAAGCTCGGAACGCAGACGAGTCGAGTGCCCCTGAGCATGAGGAGCGGACAGCAGGCAGGTCGCGAGACCCTTGCTGAATGAGCGGACGCAGCAAAAGAGACAGCGAGCTCCCCATGCTGTGAAGGAGAGTGCACAGTGTGAGTCAACTGGCCCTAATAGCCTGTGAGAAATCTGTAGACAATGTTGTGGCTCATGCTAGTGAGAAAGATGAACTATCTATAGCTATCTCGGGCGGCAGGAGTACTGCAGTGTTGTCAGATATGCGGACTACAGGGTAGGCCAGTAGGCCGCGTCAGTATTAACCCTCTGGAAAATCCACCACTGGCTTTCAGCTCAGCAATCACTCCCCTACCAATGCTCTCTCCTGCTGACCTGAGAATTAGTCATATTTTGGTCTATAAGTGTGCACCCACGCCCTCATGATTTTCCCCTCCAAAAATTTTGGTCTTTATAGTCTGATAGAAATATGGAGCCATATTGTTTGTTTTGTAACAGAACTAATTATCAATGCTCTGTGGTCATATGGTGTGACAGCTTGAAGGAACAAACATTAACTAAAGTTTGAAGAAAAACGGCATTCATGGGTTCTCACATAAATTAGAGCTGCACTATTATTAAGCCTAGACGCCAATGGGTGATGCTCAAAAATTATAGGTTACAATAGTTGTATTTGTACTACCTGTGTTTCTATATAGGTAGCGGTAATCAGTGACTTTCCCATGAATCCACCTCAAATGTCAAATAGTTTCTTTTGAAATGTGTTTTATTTATTGTCAGAGCCACAGCCCAGAACTTATTTACAAAAAGAAGCTGTTTATCAAGCTGTTAATCTGTAAAAAAAAACTCTATTCTTTGGGTTGGCATGTTGTTATTGGTAAAAATATGTAATTACCAGTAAAAGCCCTGTACTAATGTTTCTAGAGGAGCAATTACAATGTCACTTGGCAATCGCAGACTCAAAATCTATGATTTACATGGGTTAGATAATTACACGTGTGATTAACAGGGGGATAAAAAGTCTAGATCCATATGTTCATCTGTACTATGTAGAAAACTTTGTGTTGTTGTGCAAATGTATCATTGCCAGGCTTGGCACTCAATTAGATTTGCAAGTATATGAACAAGAAATAAGACATCTCGTAGTGAATAATTAGATGAGAGTGTTTTAAAGATTGTGAACCCCTTTTAAGGATGCGATGGACATAAAATGTACGCATCATGCTGGTCTCATTGGGGGGGTAGGGGAGCGGGGTCCTCAGAGCCCATGATACCAGCAGTTAAGGTGTTAATTACGGGGGACTTGCCACTTGCAGTCAAGATCAGGAAAGAACTCTGATCTCGGGCTTTGAAACTTTTAGATGCCGCAGCAAATGTGGCCACGGCACCTAATGACTTGTGAAACAGTGCTGTGCATTGTTCCTGTCTTTCATTGGCCCCTCTGTGACAAGATTGCAGGATGCCAAGCAGTTGTCATGTCAGTCGCAGGCCTGATGAAGAGCTCCATAGCTGCCATGTTACCACTCCCATAGGTCATTATTGTACTCTGTTCTGCAAATTAATACAGTATAGAAGAACAGTGCACCAGCAATCTTTCTCCCCACCTTCATCAAGTGGGCAAGACCCCAGGGGTTTTAAAATAAAGAAAAAAAAGGAAATAGTTTTAAAAAAAAAAAGTTAAAAAACATTTCCCTTCTGCTATTTTACAATCAAAATACATTATAAAGTTATACAAAATTTGTATCACCACATCTGTGAAAGTCTATTAAAACCTAACATCATTTATCCTGTACAGTGAACACCATAGAAATTTTTTTTCCCAACAAACAAAATAGTTTTAAAATTTCTTTGTCAAAGAAAAAGTGAGTAAAAAGTCCCCTGTATCCCAAAATGGTACTAATAAAAATGCACCAAAGCCAAAAAAAAATGGGGCCCCAACTATAGGTCCTAGTTGAAAAAAACAAAAAATTTTATTGGTCATAGAAAAATGGCGCTGCAAAGCAATTTTAAAATTAAAAAAGCTTTTATTTTTTATTTAAATAATGATTTGAAATAAAAAAAAATCTAAAAAGAAGGGTGTCACGGGAAATTTTTACTGCCCTGCAAAAAATACAGTCATGTAATTTATCCAGAAGTGAATTTATACAAACTGCAAGTTTTTTTTTTATCACATTCCACCCCACAAATAATTTTGTAGGGTTTCCTGGTAAATTTATTACAAGTAATGGTATCATTAAAAGGTACATCTTGCCCTGCAAAAAATAAGCCCTCATTTTATGCAGAGAAAAAAAAAAAAAGTATGGTGGGAAGAAAAAAAAAAAGCAACATAAACAAAAATCCTTGCAGCTTTTGGGGGGTTTGATTTAGTACAAAGTAATTGCATTAGTGTTATTACAAAATTATATTTATTTTTGTCACAGTTCAAGCGGGCCCCTTTACTTTCCTGGTGACAGACAAAATATACTGCATATCTGATACTGCAGTCATATCTTCTTACATTTTTTTCACAACTTTAGTAACCTACTAAATGTATGTTAGCATAAATAGAGAACTGATTTAACAAAAGCATGACCGCAGGATGAGACCATATAAGGGTTTGTTTGCGGTCTGTTACTATGGAGACACATAGGTGTGCACAGGAGTTCTGCAGCATAAAAGTCACTTCTATATTATTTCTTCAATATAAGCTTTATGGGCGACATGTATGAAATTTGGCGTTTAAATGCTAAATTTATGGCATTTTTTTGTCTAGGGAATTCGCCCGTTTTTGAAACCCCCTCCACAGGTCTGTATGCCCCCGCAATTGCATGTGAAAAAAGCCTTCTAGGAAATGTTTCTCAATGGGCAAAAAAATAAAAAAAGTAACTTTCTGAGGTTGGGGGGGCAAGTGCATTTCCAATTCAAAAAATTTTTTGTGGTGGCCCCTAATTACTAAATTTCCTTCTGGCACAGTGTTGGAGCAGTATTAAATAAACCGGGTTTTTATGTTTTACAGGTGTCCTTACATATGAACATTAAAAAAAGTAACTATCATTTATTTTTCTGTAAAATTAAAAATACAAGGTAAGAAAAAAAAAACCTTTTGGTATAGTTTTGTACTTAAAAAATGTTTTTTTTTTTCACCCAGCGGCTCTCCCCCTCCTTACTGTCAGTCACTTTTGGGTTGTCCCGTGGCAAGGGTTATTGGGGTTTTTTTTAAAGCTTTGTAGTTTACAAAAAAGTTGAAAAAAGGCATGCAACGCTCCCCTTTTTTAGAATTTAATAGAAATACGTTTAGAAGTCCCCATTGAATGGATTTCCCGGTGGTTTTTTTACTGCAAGCGGTTTTCTGAAAAAAATTAGAACTGTTCTTCTTCCCCCCGGTTTTTTTGGGGGCAGAAATGAAATTGGGGTGCGAATGGGGGGGCTTGAATCCGCAAACCCCGGAGAAAAGGTTTTCCCCCGCGTGCCAAAAAAGGACTAAATGCCAGTCGGAAATTTCCCACATTTTTTGGTCTTTTCCAGTGCGTTTTTGGTGCACCCAAAAAAAACACAAAAAATGCACTGTGTGAAAGCATCTTTAACCCCCTTTCCCCACATAGGGGGTTGGATACGCCCTAGCGGGGGGTGACTTTCCCCCAAAAGGAGTATCCCATACGCCCCCGGCGATCGCGCGGGCTTGGGGGAGCCCGCACGATCGAAAATGGGACCCCGCGGTTTTAATTCCTGGCCCCTTTGGGCCCCCCGGCCGGAGTGGGCTCCGGCCGCGGGTGATACCGCTTCTTTTTCCGCAGCCTGTCTTTTGGTGCGATAATAAAGCGAGGCAGGGGAGTGAGCTCCCCGCCCGCTCCCGGCGGCTGCCGCACTGTAGTGCGGCACCCATCTCCTCTTGATGCCTGGGAAGTGAAGGGACTTCCCGGGGGGCATCTGTGATTTCACATGCCCCCAATGCATTGTGGGGATGGTGACAGGCGTTGTCATGGCCCCTAA
>JAODAL010054111.1:0-24837 GCA_025379985.1 Phyllomedusa bahiana | reverse complement strand
GTATAGGGGTTTTTTATATAATGGATATATCTATGTGGGAGTGTGTGTACATGTGTATGTACTGTATATATGTGTGTTTATGTGTATAAACACACATATCAACAATATTTGTGTCACTAAACATAATCCTGCCTGTTCTGTCCTTTATACATGTTAACTACAACCTGATGATGAATTGTATCTGAATATCATTTTTTTTAAACCTGTCATTTTTCAGGGTTGCATTTTCAGGGTACGTTCACACAGCGTAATTGCAGGATGCATTTTGTGGTGTATTTGCGCTTTAATATATCTGACATGCGCACCGCCGCAATTGCCTAATTCATAGCTCTCTATGAGAGCTATGAATTACCATGTCGATGTACAAAACAATGGTATTGTACGCTGAAGGAGAGAAGTGACAGTCCCCTTATTAGAAACGGGAGGTCACTTATTTTTATGGGTGGGTTCTGTGTGCAGGGAAAACAGGTAACCCTAGCACTCATCGCTATGATTTTACCGTATTTGCGGGGCGCACTTTAGGCACATTACAGCACAGTTATGCCCCACAAATATGCTGTGTGTGTTTACACAGCATAATGTCTTTCCGTACTTCGGCGCGTAATTGCGCTTCAATACACCCCGACGTACAGGCCGACATTATGGTAATTCATAGGTCTCACTGAAAACTATGATTACCTGTTCTGGGGAGAATAAATATCAGTGAGAGCTTCAGAGGGACGCGATGGCCATAGTTTTTTCTCTGTAAAAACAAATGCCACAGTTCATGGGGCGTGAAAAATGCCATGTGAACCCCGCCCTACTGAGAAAAACTTAACACAGGCCCCGGATGGTTTGGGACCCTAGCAGCGCCCCTGGTCGACAGGCAGCAGCAAGTTTATTGACTGCAGCTTGGAGGAAGAGAGGAGGAGAAGCATATCTGCCAACACTTAGCAAGTGCACAGAGGGACACTTAAGCCAGGCCAGTAACCACATCAACGTACATGACATCACATCAAGACATGTCAGTAACCGCTTCCAAATACATGAAATCACAAATTAGGCTATGTTCACACGGCAATGACTGGGAAATATTTCAGCCCATAATTCGCACCGTACTGCACTCAAATACGGGGAAAAGCCCAGTCTTTTGGTAATCCACTTTTTTCTCTAGGAACCAGGATTAGTTCCCTCTCCCTGTCGACAAATGGCCGCGGGGGGGAAAATAAGTGACATGTAAATTTTTTCACGGGTTATTGCCAGTAATAATGAATGTCTTGGGGCCGATGCGTGCCGGCCTCCCCCCCCCCCCCCGTCCCGAGCAGCGGCGTAATTGCGGGCGAAATAAAATCCCCAAAAATTGCGTGAAAAAAAAAAAAGCCCGGGGGTGACGCTCCCAAAACACACCAGTTCCCCTTCCAAGTTTACAGCCGAACCCCCCCCCAAACATACATGACATCCAACAAGACACCCCAAAGAAACCCACACCACATACATGACTTCCAAAAACAAGACACGAGTTAACCACACCTACATACATGACATCACAACAAGACACGCCAGTAACCACATTCAAGTACAGAAATTTTTCCGGGAAGCCAGTAACCAAACCCACTCTGAATCACAACAAGACATGCTCTTAACCACCCCTGTACTGAATACAAAAAACATGTTTTTCTTACCACGCCCAAAAAACCCCTAACTTCCCCCGCTCACTCCAGAAGAAAAGGGCATCTATATTAGAGGCATTATTGGGTCTATAAAAATGTATTTATATAAATAATATATTTTATGTAAATAAATTAATACAAATAGCTGTAAGACAAGGTGAATGAGGAGTTTTTTAGTGGGGAAAAATGTATTATCAACAGAAATTTACTGCAGCATTTTTACGTGGGGTTTTCTTGTAGTAGGCAGATGATAAGGTGGATTTTGTGCAACAAAGTGTATTTTATACCGTTTCTACAGCATAGTATACTGTACTTACTATATTCACTGTACTGTGCTGCACTAAATTCCCCTCATCAGCAGCACAGGGACAGCATAGTAGCAGGCATGTGATGAAAGGGGTTTATTAAAGCACAGTATTGTATGCTACTGTACTGTATTGTACTAAATCCTCCTTTTTATCTGTCTATTACTATACTTACTATATTTTGTTGCACTAAGTTCCTCTTATCATCTGATTGCTGCTATGATAGTAGCAGATTGATGTGAAGGGTGTTATGATAGTAGCAGATCGATGTGTGGAAAATGTACTATTCCAATGTTAACAACAAAAGAAACCCGAGTTTTTTTAAAAAATCAGTTTTTGCTTTGGTTCCCGCCGTATTTTGTCCCGCGGGGGTGAATGCAGCCTTAATTTTGGGGGAAAGGGGAAAAACTAAAATAAAGTTTGGTTTTCAGGTCCCTTTGAGGGCCACATGCTCATCCGGCCCCTGGAGTTTGTTTTGTGTCCCCCAATCATTATAGGGGTTTGTGTGAGAAACCCCAAAAAATAAGAACATATAGTGCAGTAATACTAAAGATATTCAGTAAATATCTGTCCAATCCAGTGTGTGAATACTGACAAAAATTACTAATATGCCTATTGATCTTTTCCCCCTGGGTTGTGGATGGAGCTACAGTTTTCTAGGCGCGCGTTTGAAGAAAAAAATGTCCCAAAAAGCCTGCTGCCCCCCCAGTGAGCTATATATTTTTATACAAACTTCCACACCAAATTTATTTATATATATAGGTTTCTGCTGAGGGGGGTCCCGCAGCCCTTTTGTTTTTTAAGATTTTTCCCCCCGACAAATGAGCAGACTTTTCTAATTAAAGGTATTTAGGAATTTTTTTGATTATGACATGTAGTTTATCTATTTAGTTTTCTTCTTTTCTTCTTTTCCTAGAGTACCCCTTTAAGATGGCCCTGGTGGGAGGTGACAGGGAGGTTTTTTAAAAAAAAAAGTATTGGAAAAAACCCCTTAGTGTAAATTTTTTAAATACTTCCCTTTTTAAAAAGGACCATCACCTTCAGAGAAACTCTGAAGTAAAAGAAGACTAAAATAAAACTCTTTCCAAGTTGATTCATTAGGAAAAAACAAAGCCCTTTACCCATTTAAATTTAGTTTTTTAAAAAAGTGCTGTCCTTTCAGAAAGCTTGAAGTCGGGCCAAGTCGGTACATGACAGCTTGATGGATGACTATGTTGACAGTTGTATCAAATCTCCTGCCTCTGGATGGGAGAGCCCACTGTGCAGGGGGGAGCCTTTAAGTCTACATCATGTGCACAATAGCAGCAGTGTATATAGATTCCTATATTCTATGCACGAGGAGGCTGAAGCTACAGGTAAAGTCTGTCACACTATGTCCTCTGTGTGCTGTGCCTTTTTGACATTTTGGTTATCCCCAAACAAAATGTTAAGTTTTCTCCTGATTTTAACAAATTTAAAAAGAAAAAACCCTGTCCTTCTGTAAAACGGGGAAAAAATCCTCTGGATTGCTAAAAAAAACTAGAGAGGGGCCCGAATCGAAAAATTAAATTTGCTTTTAAAAAAAAAAAAAAGCAAAATTTCCTGGTTTTTGCATAGGGGCCCCTTGTAGGGTTTTGGTAGAAAAATTGTGCCATTTTGTTTTAATCCCATAGAGATTTGTGGTTTGGTCTTCATAAAAATGCGTGTTTTAGTTTTAAACATTCAGTTTTACGGGTGCCGAAAACCTAAAATCACTTCACATTTTCCCGCTCCACGGTTTTATTACAGGGTAAAAGTGCCCAAAAAAAAACCGAAGGGGGAATGCACCCTAAAAAGGGTTTTAAGGGTCCAGTCCCAAAGCGGGAAAAGAACCGAGCTGAGGGCCAAGTCCTCTATAACATAAAAGGGTTTTGCACTCCTTTTAAAAACCCGAAAACAGAAAATTTTCCACAGATTAACAGAACCTTTCTGTTAAACCCCAAATTACTTTGAAAAACCCCCCCCCTAAAAGGTGGAGAGTGTGCGGAAAGAAATTTTTCCCTTTGACTTGTTTAAATTTTCCCCTTTCCCCTTTCATCCTTCAGTGTCCCCTTTTTTTTTTCCAATTTCGGCCCCCAATAATCCAACAGCATTCCCAAAAAACCCCAAAAAACAAACAGGAATTGTTTCCAAAAAACAAATATGACCGTAAAGGGAAAATTTTTTTGCATTTCTTCTTTTTCCCTGTATCCACCCTGCCTTTGGTACCTAATAAATCAGACAATTGTAATTTTTTTTCAACCCCCTTCTGACAAAATTAAAAAGGGGGGGGGGAAAAACCAAACATTTTGGGGCAACTCATAGAGGGGTGGGGGGTTTGGAAAAAACAGCAAAAAATAAAAAAAAAACCTTACAGGGGGGTTTTCAATTGGGAGACAGGGGGAAAAGTTGGCAGCACATGAGTTGGGCCAATAGATTTGGTGGGAGGGGACAGCAACTTTTCCCCTTAAACCACGGAGTGGGAAAAAATACAGGTCTAGAAGGGGTGGGCCAAGGCAAAAAATCACTGGGGCCACAGAGTGGGCACTTTTAAAAGGGTTAGAAGGTGCCCCAAAACAAACAAAGGCCACAGATTTGGAAAAAAGACACATTGAACGGTGGGGGGCAACTTCATTTAGGCCCCCGGTGGCAAAAATTCCCACAGTTTTGGGGGTTTGGCGGCATCAACCAGAAAAAGCAGCAAGAGGTCAGAAAGTGGCCAATGAAAAAATTCGGGGGTTTTTGGGCAGCAAAAAGCCACAGGGGGGCAAAACGACACGGGCCAGGGAAAGGGGGGCCAGCAGCAAAAAGTAGGCCAAAAGATTTGGCACGATGACAAAAATTTGGGGTTTGGGTGGGGGGTTGGGTTTTGGCAATCCCAAAGTCCCTGGTTAAGAGGGAGGGTGGCAGATGGAGCACTGGCAGCAAATGTGTTGGGCATCAGGTGGGGAGGGGGGCATTCAGAAAAGAAAGCTGAGACAGGTAGTTTGAATTTTCCCGGGCTCATTTTCTCAAAATTTTTTTGGGTGATCCACCCCTGATTCCTTTTGACAAAGTTGTTGGGTTTTTTTCCCCATTTCGGGTGGGCAAGCGGGAAAGTTCTCAAATTTTTGGGGAATAAAGGCCCCCGCTTTCAAAAACTGAACACCCCCCTCGGGTGCCACACTACCCATCGGGCAGGAAAGCTTCTCCATGCCCCAAAATCGGCAAGTTGCGGCCACACAAAAAATTTTTTCCCCCCCGGGGACATTTTGTCCAGCAGTCTTTAACCCGGGGTGGGCGAAATTTCTGTTCCCAAATTTAAAAAAAAAAAAAAAAAAGGCCTTAAAAAAAAAAAAACCACCACCTGCCTTCAGGGTCTTTCTCCCGGTCCTGTGCTGGGGGGAGTATTTTCCCCACAAAGGGGGTGAAGGGGGAAACTGTTTCCCAAAAACAAATTTTCCAAAAATGTCGCTTGAAAGGGGCTGGTGCTGCTTCCCACCCCCCCCCCCTCCCAACCGAGCATTTGGGAAGGTATTTAGCTCCTGGTCAGAACTGTCAAGAGAATGGGCCCATGGGGGCACAAATTTTTTGGGTTAAACGGGCCAAAAGGGCCACATAGGATTTTCTTAAAGCAATTTAGTTTTCCCCCACCCCCTCGGCAGGGGGGGGAAAAAAGGGTCCCAATTTTGGGCCGGGAAACCCAGATTTCCAAGAGGGGGAGAGCCAGAAGGTTTATCCCTTTGCCGGATGTTTTTTCGAAAAAAAGCTACAAAAAGTTTTTCTACTTATCTTTTAAAAACAAAATTTTATTTTTTTACACTAAAAATTTCCACGGGTTTTTAAAAATTACATATAAACTAATTTTCCCAAGGGCCTTTCCCTTTCAGCCTTGGACCAAACCCCCCCGAAAAAAGGAAACCCCCGCCAAAAACCTAGCAACATACAACCCAACCAAAAATTTTTATCTAAATCTACTTTTAGTGTAAAATACCTTTCCCCCAAAGTGTCAAACCCAAAAAAACATTTAAATTTAAAACCTTTAAAAACCCCCATACAAAGATATCTCAAAAAAAACTCATGCAAAATATCAAAGGGCCAAGAAAGGACCCCCAAAAGCAAAAATTTTCAGGGTATATATTGTCCCGTTTATGTTGACCAATTTCCCCCCTTTTCCCCCCTAAGGGCCCGGCAAAAACAGCAAATTTTCAGCGGGCCAACTGGGCCAAAATTTCTCTGGGGGGGCCTCCCCGCCTTCATCTACCACCTTTACGGGCCAAAGCCCGGGTCTGGGTCATCATTTCCTTGTTTTTTCCCCGTTCCAAACTTTCCCCCCCGGCTGCTCCTGCTCCTTTCCTCCTTCCCCCTGAGTAGGAAAAACCACTCATTTAGCCAGGGGCACTGCTTTTTTGCTTAAAGTCCCCCTCCCCCTCCACCCCCCACCGGACTCAAAGTGGGCCGTTTAGAAATTTGTCAACCCCATCCCAGTCCCCCCCCGACCCGAATTTTGCAGCAAATTTTTCCAGGTAAAGAGCGTGGAATTAAAGGTTTTTTCCCCTCCCGAAGTCCCCGGCGACTGACAAATTAAAAGTGGCCCCCCTCCAAAAGGGGCCCCCCAGCCAATGGCAAAGGGGTCCCCCAAAAAAGCCTTGGGCCCCTGGGGCCCCCACTTTTTTAAAAACTTACACGGGGGGATTTCCCCCTGTCCCCCCCCTTTTTTCCCTAAAAAAAACGTTAAAAAGGGCCCTTTCTTCCGTTCATTGGGGGTTTGGGGCTAACTGATGAACCCGGATTTCCAATGGGTGGAAACTTCACATATCAGCCATTCTGCCGCTGCAGCTCAAGGAGGGTGTGCTTGGCTTTGTAGGAATGGATGTAGTGCATGCACAGTTTTCGGGCTGTTTTTAGAATGTCTTGCAGATGAGTGGAAGACTTCAGGAATAGTGATGAGCGATTACGTTGACTATCGTCATCGGGTCGATAGTAGATATCGGCAATTATCAAGACGATTTACGATAGTCGATAATAGATTATCGCCGATGACCATTAAAGCCCTATGGGAGGAAAAAAACCTTCATTCTTACACCCAAACAGGGCTGGAGAAGCTGGAATTAACATCCACAACAGTCAAATGGATACGTGCTACATCTTAGGCAACACACTTAAGTTATAAAAGCCACAAAATAAAAGTCACACACCATTCACTAATCCCTGTCTTGTACCCACAGCATGACCCTTAAACCTCAAGACCCACAATTAAAAAGTGCCAAAAAGGAGTTTTTGAAAACCCTCATTTTACTTGAACGGACATTGACTATACCTGTACCTGAAACCGCAGATGAGCCCAAAACCTGATGACCCCGATTAAAAAGTGCTGGAAAAAGGGGTCTTTAACCACCATTTTAGTTTCACTGGGCATAGACTAAACCCTGTCCTGGGCCACAGCATGAGCCCCAAACCTGCAGACCCACAGATTTAAAAAAAATGCTGGAAAAAGGAGTCTTTGACCCACCATTTTAGTTGACCTGAACATTGACAATATCTGTCCTGGGCCACAGCATGAGCCCCAACCTGCATGACCACAGAATTTTTTAAAAATGCCGGAAAAAGGAGTCTTTCAACCACCATTTTAGTTTTAATTGGACATTGATATACCTGTCCTGGGGCACACATGAGCCCCAAACCTGCATGACCTCCAGATTAAAAAGTGCCAGAAAAAGGAGTCTTTCAAACCACCCATTTAGTTTCATGGACATAGACTATCCCTGTCCTGGGCCACAGCATGACCCCCCAAACCTGCCTGACCCCCAGATTTAAAAAATTTCCGGGAAAAGGAGTCTTTTTAACCACCATTTAAATTGAACTGGACATTAACTATATCTGTCCTGGGACCGCAGTATGACCATTAAACCTGTCTGACCACAGATTAAAAAGTAGCTGGGAAAAGGAGTCTTTGAACCACCATTTAGTTGAACTTGGGCATTGACTATCCCTGTCCTGGGGCCCCAGCATGAGCCCCAAACCTGCAATGACCCACAATTTAAAAAGTGCCGGAAAAAGGAGTCTTTCAACCACCAAATTTTTGTTTCACTGGACATATACTGTCCCTGCCTGGGCCACAGCATGAACCCATAACCTGCATGACCCCATATTAAAAAGTGCCGGGAAAAAAGGGTCTTTCAAACCCCCAATTTAGTTTCACTGGACATAGAATATCCCTGTCCTGGGCCACAGCATGAGCCCCAAACCTGCAAGACCCACAGATTAAAAAGTGCTGGAAAAAGGAATCTTTCAACCACCCCTTTTAGTTTCACTGGGCAAGAGTTTTCCCTGTCCTGGGCCACAGCAAAAGAGCCCCAAACCTGCATACCCCCAGATTAAAAAGTGCCGGAAAAAGGAGTATTTCAACCACCATTTAAATTGGAAATGGACATTGACTATACCTGTCCTGGGTATCCTACATCTGTTAAAGACTTCCTGTACCTCCCTTTAACAATTCAGAGGAATATTTGTATCAGCTAATTTGTACATGCAATTTTTTTAGTAGTTTAATTCTAGAAAACACATTTTTAAAATAGGGTGGAATCCCACCCGGTCGTTGGTTCTCTTTTTTTTAAAAATTGTATTTTTTAATGGGGTTTTCTCACTACAGGGAAATTTCTAGCAATGTTAAAGATCTTGCAAAAACAAGTCATTTTGCAAAATGTGTCCATTAACAGTGTCCTACCTATTCCTGTTTCTGACAGCACCATCAGCTTTGAGCCAATCTTGACAATTGTGAAGAACCAAATGTCTGTTTAAAACCACATTTTTTACAATTAGGACCTGTAGTCTAGCTGCATTTCACAGCAAAATGCCCCCAAAAATTCAAAACATGACCATTGAGCCACTTTTGTCAATTGTGAAGAACATATGTCTGTTAGAAACCACAAAACTAGGGCTGCACCACGTGCAATACAGCTATTTAAAAACTATTCGGATAATAAAAGGTATTTTTTGCACCTATCAATACACCTGCGGTGACTACAAAATTGCTGTATTCAAATTTAAATGCAAGGTGGCTCTATGAAAAACGCTGGCCTGCGCCAAAATGAAAAAAACACCTACTGAAATGATACGGATAATAAAAGGTATTTTTTTCACCTATTTTTTTTCACCCGGGTGACTACAAAAATTTCGTATTCAAATTTAAGTGCAAGGGGTTTTTAGAACAAACGGCCGCGCCAAAGTAAAAAAAAAAACCCACTGAAAAGTATACAGTAAAAAAGGTATTTTTTGCACCTTCAATAACCCCTTTCGGTGACTAAAAATGCTGTATTCAAATTTTTAAATGCAAGGGGCCTATGAACAAAGCTGACGCGCCAAAAATGAAAAAAACCCTATCGAAATGTATAAGGTAATAAAAATTGGTTTTTGCACCTTTTAAATCACCCCATTACTAGAAAAAATCTTTTTCCTAATATTAAGTACAGGTGCACAACATACAAGAAATTTTTTCACCAAAAAACGGGCCCAAAAAAAGTGTTAATAAAAACCCATTGCAATGCGGGGGTTAAAAACAAAATCTGGGCTGCCAATTTCCACTCTCATTTAAAGACCCCCCTGCCGGGGGCCGCATCCTGTCGCCCCATTTTTTTCGCCCCACCCCCCCCCCCCCCTTCCCCCCCTGGAAACGGCCTGTCAGCGCTAGAGCTCTTTAAAAATTTTTTTTCCTAAAATCTGAAAATCTAATCTCCCAAAATTCAAAATGTTCACAGCAAAAGAAGTTGTCTGGGGAAAAAATAGAACATTTCGCTGAGTGTTTTTGAGAGAGACCGAGCCAAAACACTTCCTGCTTTAGATACACAGACAAACCGGGGGGTGAACAGGAAGAGTGTTTCTTTTTTTTTAAAACGAGGTCATGTGATTTTTCCAGCCAATCGCAACCATCACATCCCGTCTGAATCGCACACCCGGTACCCTGCTTAGTTCTAACTGATTTGCTGGCCCCCAACTAAGGGAAAGGGCGTGAAAAGGCGCGATTTAATAGATTATTTGAGATTTTCACCAAAATTTAAATTGCGTGATCAAAAAATTGACAACAAAAAAAACCTCCCCGATTTAAAACTTTGTCGATAATAATCGCTAAAAACTATTAGGACCTTTTGCAACCAATTAAAACACAGCGCCATGGGGGGCACTGGCCACCCTCCTCGTGCGCTGGGACACCTTTTCCCCTACCATTGTCTGTCCCCAGGTTTTTAAATTTTACCATTTGTGCGGAAAACGGCACACATTCATTTCGTGTGCATGATGCGGAGAGTTCCTCCCCTGGTACCTTGTTCCCCAGGCAAACCGGGGTTGTGAACTGTTGACCCCTTTGTGCCCTGCACATGTGGTATGGGGGGGAAACAGCATTAGATTGGGGAGGGGGTGGTTTTGGAAAGGAGGGGAATTGGCGCGGATGCATTTTTTGCACAAGGGAGGAGAAAGGGTGTCCCCTGTCCAAGTTGTGTGTGGCTTGGCAGATAGCACATTCAACCTGGGCCATAAAGGAAATGTACTGTCCCTGTCATAGTTACAGCTCCACCTCCTTCATGCGGCACCTTGGAAGATACCCTAGGTAAGGAGGCCCCTTCTGTTTTCTATTTGTGCAGGGGGGTACGCCTTTTCCCAAAAAAAATTAGGCTTGGTACTCTCCACCTCAGTCGGCACAAACCATTATTTCTGAACATGCAGATCCACCCTTGGAAAGGGGGGGACGCAGTAAAACCCAAAAACTTGGAAGGAGCACGGTCATCAAAAGCTTTTCGCAATCGCCTCGTTGAACGACTGCTGCCGCCAAGAGTGGCGAGGAGCAGGAGCATCTGGAGTGAGATGATGAGAAAGACAAACAGCTGCCTTCGGCAGAGGTGGTGGAGCCTTGACTGTCTAAAATGGCATGCGTACCACTGGGTGCTGCTGCTGTTGCTGCGGCAGGATGAACACACATCTGAGACTCGTTTCTTCCAGGCCACGGATGGTGGACGCTGATGTTTGACAGCCCCCCCCCCCCCCCCCCCCCCCCCCCCCCCCCCCCCCCCCCCCCCCCCCCCCCCCCCTCCCCCCTGGTCTGTGGTGCCAACGTTAGCTCCCTGGCCACGCTTCAATTTCTGCCCACAGATTCTACATATATACATGTTAGGCTCCTCCGATGTCTTAGCAATAAACTGCCACACCGCTGAGTAGGTGATTTTACCGCCAACGCTTCGCACTGATTGACTACTACAGCCAATTGCGCCTCGGTGAGGCCCCTGTGCCGTACTTAGCTTGACCTGCGAATCGATGTGGTCAACCTGTTTTGTCCCGACCTTTGACTGCTGCCATCTGTGACTCCAAGGCCGCACTACCGACTTGCTGGCTGCGCCGCTGCCTGAAACGCAAGCTGACACCCTCTTCTCCCGACGATGATGATGAAGCCCTTGCTTCCCCCGGCTCCCAGGTGTGATCGCTTACATCATCATTGATTTGTGTTGCCCAATCACTCTTTCTCCATCAACAGTCTCGAGTATGCAGAGCCTAAACTGTAACAACAGAACCTTTCCCATGCACTCTCCACATCAATATTTCACACCTACTGCAAGAACAGCGGATGTCTGCCCACCTCTTTGCTGCAAGTAGCTGCTTACTGTCCTCTCAAAGAGTTTGTCCTCGCTGTATGTGGCACTAAGCTCAGACCACATAGTAGTTCTCTGCTGAGGGAACAAACAGGACAGAGACGGGTGAGGACAGGTGAGGGCCGGCCTGAACCCGTTCCAGGGACAGTGACCAACTAAGGGTTTGTCTGTACAAACCCACCGACTCTTGGCTGGGGTTGTCAGGATGTCATCTGGGAGGAAGTTGATGACCTAGTCAATCAATCAAGAACCCTTGGGTTGCTGGTCAATACACGACAGCTAGATGACACCAGCAGTTCTGGCCTCACCGAGTCACCTCTGCTGCGACGTCCCCTTACTGTGCTGCAACCAGTGCCTGCTCCAGGCAACGTTTGGCCACTGCCCGCTTGCATGTGAGGCCTGCCACCTCTCTGTCTGACATACTGTTTGATCAAAAAATTTACAGACTTGTTTATTTGGAAGATTTCCGTAAATGAATAAATACACACCTGTATTTTTCTAATCCAAAGTACCCCACAAACAAGCGCTAAAATTAACACTTGAGTATGAAAAATACCGACAGAAAAAAACAGATGGGAAATTTAGGTGTATATGGGGGAAAAATACACACACCCTGTATTTTACTCCAAATTAGCCCACAGACAAGAGGTTTAAATTAACCCTTGGGTATGAATCACTCTACAGAAAAAAAACAGATTAAATGTAGGTATATATAGGGCAAAAAAATACACACACCCTGTATTTTACTCCAAATTAACCCTTGGGTATGAAACACCCTACAGAAAAAAACTAATGGAATTTAGGCATATATGGGGTACAAAAATACACACACCCTGTATTTTACTTCAAATTACCCCACAAACAAGAGGCTAAATTAACCCTTGGGTATGAATCACTGCCACTTGCATGTGAAGGGAATGCCACCTCTCTGTCTGACATACTGTTTGATCAAAAATTTACAGAATTTGTATATGATAAATACACACCCTGTATTTTACTCCAAATTACACCACAAACAAGAGTATAAATTAACCCTTGGGTATAAAATACTCTACAGAAAAAAACAGATGGAATTTAGGTGTATATGGGGCAAAAAAATACACAACCCTGTATTTTACCCCAAATTAGCCCACAAGCACTAGGCTAAATTAATCCCTGGGTATAAAATGCCCTACACAATGAACCAGATGGAAGTCAGGAGTATATGGGGCTGAAAACACACAACCTGGACTTGTAGGGAGAATTACTCCACAAACTAAGACAAATAATAACGCGGATTATCAGGAACTGGTGTGTAATATGACAAACACTTGTGATAGGTCTTTCACCCCAGTAGCTCAAAAAACGAGTTTGTTTTGTTAAAGAGTTGCAATATAGTGCGCAGCAGCCAGATGCTTACATTGCCAGGAAACACATGAGAAGTGGTGAGAATTTAAGATTGCCGTCTGTAGATTTATAGGGCTATGATGTCACAGAAAAGCCCGCTGGTCTGCGATTGGCTTCATGTCTGCACATGCCATTGAGGTGTTCCTTTCTTCTCCGAGTTCTCTGGCCCCTATCATGCCATGTGCTCACGGCCATTTTAGAAAAAAAAACGCGCTTCGTTCCCGCGAATCACCATAAACTTCGGCTTCGGCTTCGTTAGAATCGATTCGCCCGTCTCTACTAATGATATGTATTTGAGAAAAGTCTTATAATTTCATCTACTATCAATTTTTGTGTGTTTGTGTGGAGGTTGTAGGTACTCTTTAAGCCCTATATTAACATGCAGCTCCATCTACTTCTTTGAAACCATAGCGATATATACACATAGTCTATGATACATCACATTCTCTACATTACAAACATACTTCTATATAAGAGTAATCACACACCTGTATGCTATTTGCTTATCACAGAAAAAAAATCACAAGTAGTTACTGGGAGTCATGATCCATAACTACTCAAGCATTAAAATTCCATTTAAAACGGTTTCATAAATTATCCAGATGAACCAATCTGCTGATCTTTAACAATAGGAAATACATTTATCTAATCAAATATTTTAATTGTCATTATCTTTCCGGGTTAAGGCTTATGATTTGACATCTATTACATTTTTGGGAAGTGATATTGCTCAAAGAAGATGTTGATTCAGTTCATTGCAGAGAATTCAGCGCCTGTGCATAATTTACCCAAGGGCAAGCAGGATTAAACTATGACAGGTGTGCTTCTGCATTATGCCCATTATCTAAAACAAATGTTGCTAAAGGATAAAATGCTGAAATGAATTATTATTATTTTTTTTTTTACAAGTGAAGTAACGGCATTATGTGTTTGGATTTCTGCTACTTTACATAGGCTTATTTTGTGCGTACCTTTTTTTATTGAAGTATCTTGGGAAACCTCTACCTTTTTATAGCAAATTTAAGTCTGTAGCATTTAAAATGCTGGATCACCTTAATAAAATATATTCTCTTACATGCAAGATCAAATCATGTGGCATGCAGAAGCTAATCCTGATGGGATTACCTAGCCTACATTTCATCTATCAATAGGAGCCAGTCCTTTCACAGAGGCTGAGTGACGATGAAACATCTTTCCTAATTTATTACCCTACCACACATAATGGCTTCCACGAATGGCTTGTTTATTCCTGGGTTGTGTTTGCATCTTTTGAAACGGAAGAAAGCAAAAGGAATAATATGAATAATAATTAAATTGTTGTTAAGTCTTGTGGATGAATTCCCCTTCTCAGATACAGGCCAAAAACCAAAAAATGGAAATGATGAGACAAATGAGGGCACAGTTGCACTTCTTAAGGCAAAAGCCATTTTACAGTATACAAAAAAAAGAATTGGTACCTTACAGAGACTAATATGCTGTGTATGCAGAAACTAGAATAAAACAAGTGTTTTATCCACCAGGTGAATATATTTTCTCTGATGTGGGATTGTAACATATCTGTTTATCCTTATATACACTGGTTTAAATTCAGAGCACTTTCCTTTCATACCCCAAACTCCTGCTTCCAGAGAGCATTTTTAAATAAACCTATGTCTATAATTTATGCTGAAATCAAAGCAATGCAATAATCTTCATATATTCTAGCAAAAATGCCAATAGTCCATGGGTTGTATCTAGTATAACTATTCACTTTAATAAGATTAACCCGCATGGCCCAGAGACCATGGACATTAGTAACAATGTTACTGGGAAAAGAGCAGACCTGTGTATTTAAAGGGGTTGTCTCAGCATGCTGTTTCACAGAGCTACAGGGAGCTTCAGGCTCATACTTCCTGGTTAGACTGTGAGTGGGTCTACAGTAGTATTTGGCATAGCAGCTCGGCTATTCCTTTTTGATTCTGCTACATGAGTGCAAGAGGTTTGTAAACCGTAGTGTTCAAGGCTACAGAGCACTAAAGTTATATTCACACGATGTATTTTGTTGCATACTTGTGTGTGTAATTTGCACGGAAGTATGTGCCAAAATACGCTTCAAACAATGTTCACATACACCGCTCATTAAGTACAGTGTAAAATCATCATTGTTGTTCAGACTGCAATGATTTTAGTCACATTTTTTTCAGCGCGTACTGTGACAGGTCAATTTTTATACAAAAGTATAGGAGGCCATCAATTATGCATCATTATTTGTATTGAAGTCATGCGCATGCAAACGAATGAATAAATGAAGACATCTTGCAGCGTGCAAATTTATACAAATACACCATGTGAACATACCCTGGGGATTTAAGCTTGTCATTAACTTACATAAACAAGGCCCTGTGCTAGAGATAACATTCAGAACAGAGTGAATGACTATGGACAGATAGGGCTGCTGAGAGGTGGTCGGTAACCTATATAAACTTGTGTAAACAACCAGTAGACAAGATCTCATCTGTCTTCTAAACGAAGCAAAATCAAAGAGCAATGTATTTGATACAAGTCTTTATTTACCTTGGCCTGCATGTTTAAAACTAATCATTATAGTGAGAAAACCTCTTTTATCAGGGAATCCCTCTAAAATTTCTGAACAATTACATTTCTGCTGACTACGAATCTAGGCAATGTTACCATTTTATACGTTGAAACCTGTGTCTGATTTGTCATATATAAACAAAAATGACAAATAGCTTTTCAATATTTGTTTTAAAAAATTAATGTATTGCAATACAAAGCTGCAATAAATTTACAGTTGTAATTATAAATTCAAATGCATGAGGCAGAATTTTTCTAACATCGTGTTGTGCTTAAGATTCGGGTCAAAGTCAACTTTGAACTGAAACTGAGTGCTTCTATTTCAATCATTCTGAATCGC
The DNA here is from genome assembly GCA_025379985.1 of Phyllomedusa bahiana. Taxonomy (NCBI): domain Eukaryota; kingdom Metazoa; phylum Chordata; class Amphibia; order Anura; family Hylidae; genus Phyllomedusa; species Phyllomedusa bahiana. The sequence goes on along the minus strand of JAODAL010054111.1, from coordinate 8,972 downwards.
ATTTCAGCATAAATCACACAAAACAATTGTCCCTAATCCTAAATTAGGGTTAGGGTTTTTAGGATAAGTTTATCTTTTTATGGCCCGTCTAGGTCCAGTGAATAAAGTTATTGGGCCTCATTTATGAAAACTGTCTAACATTAGGACTGTCTTTGTTGGCTATAGCAAGCAATCAGAGTTTTTCTAGTTTCAAAAATGAAAGCTGAGCTCCGTTAGGTAGTTAGCCTTACTGTTAGACAGTTTTCCATGAATGAGACCAATGTGTTTAGCGCTTGAGTAACCCTTGTTCATATATGTCCTGGCTTTACTGACATGGCTAAGGAAAGAAAGAAAAAGCAAATGAGCTGTCAAAAGTAGTGATGAGCGATTGTGTCAACTATCGTTATCGATTCGATAGTCGATATCGGCAATTATCATGACGATGTCCGATAGTTGATAACAAATTATCGCCGATGACCATTAAAGTCTATGGGAGAGGAACAACACCTTCATTCTTACACCCAAACAGGGCTGGAGATGCTGGAATTAACATCCACAACAGTAAACTGGATACGTGCTACATCTTAGGCAAGACAATTAGGTTATAAAGTCAAGAAAAAAGGGCACCAGACCATCACTATCCCTGTCTTGTACCACAGGCATGGCCCTCTAACTGCATGAACCCACAAATTAAAAGTTCAGAAGCAGTATTATTTGAACCATCATTTTACTTGAATGGACATTTACTATCCCTATCCTGGACCTCAGCATGACCTAAACCTGTCCTGAGCCAAAGATTAAAAAGTGCGGAAACAAGAGTTCTTTCAACCACCATTTTTGTTGATCTTGGACATTGACCATCCCTGTCCTGGACCCACCCACCGGGAAGCATGACCCTTAAATCTGCAGATCTCATAGATTAAAAAGTGCCGGATAAAAAAAAGTCTTTGAACCACCATTTTTAGTTGAACTGGACATTGGACTATACCTGTCCTGGACTTCAGATGACCATAAACCTGTCTGACCCACAGATTAAAAAGTGCCAGAAAAGGAGTCTTTGAACCCACCATTTTGCGAAACTGGACATTGACATTTACCTGTAACTAGGTCGCAGCATGACTCTCAAACCTGGCATGGACCCACCAAATAAAAAGTGCCGGAAAAGGAGTATTTTAACCACCATTTTAGTTGAATGGACATGGGCCGCAGAAGAAGCATTGGTCTTGGAAGTGGCAGAGGAGGCAGAGACAAAGGGTGTGACAGTGGGTTGGAAAGCCCAGCATCGGTGTGCATTTTTTTGGCAAGTGTTCCCTCCATTTCAACTCATGCATTCGCTGCAAGTGACTGAGACATGTTGGTGGTGATAAAACACCCTAATGATTCTTCCTCTACTGATGTGTTTACTGTAAAGGCGGCATATGACATCGTGGGTGAATCAGAGGCTGCTCGAAAGCCCAGGCTGAGAGTTCCCTGGGACCTTTCGAACGCGATAAACGAGGACGCACGGTGTTTCCGCTGATCGTGGCTGGACGAATAATCTCAGCGACTTGTGCGAGCCGCCCTCCCTCCCTTTGTTGAGGCGGGACCCTTACTGACATACCCATCGTCTTCCTCTCATCCAATGAGAAGCGCTCGCAAGAAATTCTGCTGAAAAAGACCACGTTGGATCCGCAATGTTGTCATCATCAAAACACAGGTGAAATTCTCGTCTGACATTCTGCATCAGAAGCTGCGGGCTACAAGCAAGGGTGCAAGCCCCCCCCCCCCCCCCCCCCAGGGCCGTGCCGACGCCCGGGATTTTTTGCCGATTGACCGGCTACCTTCACCTCTCTGTGGCATCAGTAATGGGCGTCGAGCAGAGAAAATCGTTCCTTTTTGGCCTCTTGATCTGTTACCATGCCTTTGACCCCAACGCATTTTGTCTCAAAGAGGTCTTCAGGAAATGGATTATCAACAGTGGAGGGTACACGAGTTGCATTTGGGCTGCTTCATGTTGGACATGATGCCGATGATGCTGATGACGACATTTGTGTCCGGGACTGCGAGGACGAGGAGTAAAGACTGGCCTAGATGCAGGTTGCATTAACATGAGGACAGATTAGGCGACGGATGTTGTTACTTCAGATTCAACAGGGCCTGACCAGCGATGTCAGGCTGACGGTCCGATGCAACTGACGATACGCTGGCATGCGTGTTGTCGCCAGCACTGGAAGGAGACCTTCTCTCGTTCCTCTACTCCATGTGCTACCCCCTCTTGCTCGCTTACCACCTGCATTTCGCTCCATGTTCAGAAATATAAAATTGAGAAAGTTATGGAATTAGTTTTGGAAAAAGTCTCTTATTAAAAGAACGGCAAATCACAGCTATTTCTCAAATCCCTCTAATCAAAACAAAAATTGCTGATTCAAATTTAATGCAAGGTGTCGATCAACAAATCTGGACTGGGCAAAAGTCCAAAAAACACGTATCTGTTATGTTTTGATATAATAAACTGTATTTTTTGCACCTTTCAATTCACCTCGTGGTGAATGATAGAATTTGCTGTTTTAAGATTTACGTAGATGCTCGTCAATGAACAGTGCTGGGTGCGAAAAGTACAAAACACAGTAACTGTTATGTTTTGATATAATAACGGTATTTTTTTAACCTTTCAATTCACATGTGGTGAATATAGAATTGCTGTTTTATGATTTACGTAGATTGCTGCGTCAATGAACAGTGAAGGGTGCGCAAAAAAGTCAAAAAACACGTAACCTGTTATGTTTTGATTTATTAACGGTATTTTTTGCACCTTTCAATTCACCCTGTGGTGAATATAGAATTTGCTGTTTTAGATTACGTAGATGCTAGCGTCAATGAACAGTGCGGCGTGCGCAAAAGTCAAAAAAACACGTAACTGTTATGTTTTGATATATAAACTGTATATTTTGCAAACTTTCAATTCACCTGTGGTGAAGGATAGATTTGCTGTTTTATAGATTTACGTAGATGCTGCGTCAATGAACAGTGCTGGGTGCGCAAAAGTCAAAAAAAAGTAACTGTTATTTTTTGATATAATAACTGTACTTTCTTTGCACTTATGTCAATTCAACTGTGGTGAAATATAGAATTGCTGTTTTAAGATTTACGTAGATGCTGCGTCAATGCAACAGTGCGGGTGCGCAAAGTCACAAAAAAACACGTAACTGTGATGTTTCGTACGATACACGGTATTTTGGCACACAAACAACTGTGCGATGACTACAAGATTGCTGGTTTGTAATTTAAGTGCAAGGTGGTATATCAACAGTCACGGTGTAATGGGTAAAATTGACACATATCTGACCTGTATACTGATAATAAAAGTGGAGTTTTTGCAGCTAACCAAAGAGGACATGCAGTTACAATAGAAATCTATGTTTATCATAATAAGTTCAGCTGCCCAATATCCAGGGAATTATTTTCAATAGGCAAACTGTTAATAATAAAGATATTCCACTACAATGTCTACACTAAGTCTGGTGAACGTTATCAGTGTTCTTTATAGATAGAGCTTGTTCTGTGTTCGCACGCGGGCCCCTCCCCCTGCTCCACCGCCGTGAATTAAGTGGTAGATTCTGTCTTAAAATTCTCTAGCTAACTACATAAAATGTTCAAATCCCTAATTAACTAAAATTGGAAGGGATCACGCTAATAGTAGAGGTTTCTCTCGTGCAGAAATAGACTAATTTCGCTGAGCTGTTTTTTGTTTTGTTTTTTTTATTATATTTATTTTCCCCCATTTTTTTTGAATAATAATGCACAGGCAGAACGCAGGTCCTATCCCTATGAGACGCTGAGAGCACTGAGGCTGAAAACATGGAAACGGCTGTTCTATGAAAACAGAGGGTCATGTGATTTTTCCAGCCAATCGCAACCATAACATCCCAGTCATGACGTCGCACACACATCTCACCTGCTCCTATTCTGTAATCTGATTTGCTGGCCGCCAAAATTACAGAAGCGCCGCAAAAAGGCGCGATCTTATACGCTGATGCAAGATTTTAAACCTTAATTATGCATGATCTGGAAATTCGATCACCATAAAAACCTTGCCGATTTCAAACTTTTTCGAATAAAACGCTCAACACTCAATAGTAATAGATTTCTGAGATTGTAACCTAAAAATATTGCGTGATCGGAAATTTCAGATCAACCTAAAAATCGTGCCGATTTCAACTTTGTCGATTATAATCGCTCATCCCTAGTCAAAAGAACTACAAGAAAAAATTGTTAAATAGTTAGTACGGTTGTAAAAAGACATATGTCCATCAAGAGTTGGGAAAAGTGGGTGAAAGGAGGGAGATAAGGAGTTTTTTAAGCTTAGTTTCCTCTACCGATGAAGGATTTGAAACCCATAAGACAAGAACCAATCTGCTCTAAGGAAGATTTAATTTCTAACCCCAGAGTTGCCATCAGACTGGATCTTACGAATTTTATATGCCAATATACATATCAATATTTTTTAGTTTCAGGTAGTTATCTAAGCCTTTCTTGAAACTTGTAACTGTTCCTGCTGTGACCAGTTCCTCAGGCAGGCTATTCCACAGATTTACATTTCTCATTGTGAAGAAGGCTTTTCTCCTCTGGAGATTTAATCCTTTTATCTTCAGCCAACGGTAATGTCCTCTTGTCTTTTGAGGGGGCTTTACATGAAATAGCTTTTCCTCATACTTTTTGTACTGTAATGATCATTACATAAATTAATCATGTCTCCCCAGAGACATCTTTTCTCAAGATTAAATAGCTTTAATTTTTTAACCTCTCCTCATAACTAAGATGCTCCATTCTGCTTATTCGTTTGGTTGCCTGTCTTTGCATCATTTCTGTTGGAATAATACTTTTTACTGTGTGGCAACACCTACTTCTGTTATGTATTGCATGTTTGAGCCTGTTTTTAGGGATATTGTTCCATTGTTGATAAGTTAGGCTGTTTATAAAAAAAAAAAAAAACCTCTGTGTGAGATGAAGACAGCCTAGACCTTAGTTACTGCTGATATGTACAGACATGTTCTCCTGTGTGCTGAAAACTTATTCTCGTTCTGAGTTTTGCCACGATGTAATGTTGACGTGGGATCCTCCAAAATGGGTATTTAATCACTTTTCTAAATATATGTGATTACAAAATTGCAGTTTGAGTGAGTGAAGCTTACTGGCTGCCTTACCTGCCCTTAGTTACTTAAAAGCTTCTATTTGTACGACCTGACAAGAAACTGCTGGCCGGGCTTGCACGGATGAACACTTCTTATCTGATGAAAGGGGAGCTGATAAGCTGTCAAGCACCGGGGTTGAAATATGTGTCTTTTGTATACAGAATACACTAGTGGTAGTGTGATTATTGAGTAGATCCCTGCTTTATCTGGTACAGAGACATGAGAAGCTTCAAGCTTGTAAGTAGGGGGCGAAAGTGCCTGTGGAGAAAAAGGGTGTTGTCTTTTATATACCAGAATCCACTAGTTGTAGTTTTGATTATCTGAGTAGATTCACTGGCTTTATCTGATGACAGAACAGGCAACATGAATAAGCTTCAAGCTGCATGTGGGAAAAGGTGTGTCTTTTAGTATACAGAATCACTAGTTGTAGTCTGATTATTTGAGTGAACATTTCACACGATCCCTTATGCCGTTTCTTTGCTATGAACTGTGTCTCTCGCTCTCTCAGCTCAGCGTGGCTTGTTTACATTTGATTCTTAGCAGATAAGGCACGTCCTGGCAAAACCCCTTTAATTAATAAAGTTCCTTTTGCTGTTCCACTACTGGAGAATGATCTGGATAATCTGCTGCTAACAGGTTTATCGGGCCCACGTATCCAAGTATTCCAGTAATCCCAGTACTACAGTAAAGTGTGAACAGTAGAGATACAAGGATGGTGCTAGAACCAAATCCTGTGAATTCTCAGTGCCAAGCCTGACAAACCAGGAACTATACCCAATCTGGAAATTCCAAGTGAAGATGTTCTATAAGAGAAGGTAGTGGAAATATACACAGGCCCAAGCTGATCCTCCTTCAGAGGAAATGGATAGAGAAGTATCCGAAAGCACAGGAGCACTATCTCCCTCACTCTAGATGATGACCAGATTGTACACATATGACAAATGTAACACTGCAAAGGAATGTGGGAAAGAGCTACTGAAATTGCAAAAAAGAAACAAATCTACAGCAGTTAAGCTTTATTAATGAGGAAAACTGTATAGTCCAAGTGTAAGTAAGGGCCAGAATATGCAGGACTTTATCAGGACACACTAGAAATTGTTGAGCGTCTGCGTGAAATAGGAGAAGAATGAATGACTTCAATGTTGCTGCAACTGTTACTCAGCGGTCTCCCAGAAGCTTTGACACACTGGTCACCGCACTAGATCCATGGCCAGATGATGAGCTCAAATTAGGAGTTGTTAAAGGCAAGCTTGTGGATGAATACAAGAGAAAAACGAGAGTACAAGTAGCAGTGATGTGTCACCGCAGAATCTGCATAAAGACCTCAATTTTATACAAACACATAGAGTCATGCTAAAGGAATCACGTGAATGCTTTGTATGCAAGAATCCTGGTCACTTAGCGAACTGCAGGAGTCTGGAAGCAGTGCCAAATACTGCAAAGGGGACAATGCGTTGCTGACAATGGAACTGAATACACAAGTGGAATGACACAAGCCATATGAAAAAGAAATGGAATTATGTTCCAGACTCCATACCATACCACCAGACTGAATGGTGTCGCAGAGAAAAAAACAAACTCTTTGTGAAAATGGAAGTATATGCTTTTTGATGCGAGCTACAAAATATATTGGGGAGAAGCAATAATTTACTGCCTTGCTATCTTCGAAACAGATTACCTGGGAAGCTACAAAGACAACCTCCATTGAGCAATGGAACAAAAGAAGCCTGAATTAAAAGCACATAAGATATTGGAAGTAAAGCAGTTATGTGCACGTTCTAGAGAAAAGCGTACAAAATGGGAAGCTCATGCAAAGGAAGGAGCCCTGGTAGGCTACAGTGAAACCTAAAAAGGATACAGAATTCTTGCACCAGAGACCAACAAGGTTGACAATCAGCAGAGATGTAGTAATAGATGAAACTCTGTAATCATCAAATTCATGAAGGTTGCTCCAGTAATTCCACTTTAGCCACAGAAGCAACCACAGTCACAAATTCAAGAAAACAAGGAAGAAGACACTGAAGTGTGGGTCAACTCTCAAGTTACTGGAGAGGAAACTAATACCTGCTGAACCATCAGTCAGGAGATCCAACTTGTGCAACAAAAGTATTCCAGCTAAACGCCTGTCCTACATGGTGAAGACATTTTGTGAGTCAGAGCCTCAGTCAGGGGAAAGAGATGCAACTATTCCCAGTCCATGAAAAGCAGATATGGATTAAAGCTGCAGATGAAGAAATTGAATTTCTTCAACAGCTTCAGACATGGAAGATTACCAAGCTACCACAGGGTAAGAAAGCAATAGGATGTAAGTGGGTTTTCAAAAGCAAGTATGACTCTGATGGTAAAGTGCATAGATTTAAGGCAAGACTAGTTGCAAAAGGGTACTTACAAAAATATGGAGAAGATTATGATGCTACAATTTCTCCAGTCACTAAACAAACAACATTTAGAGTGTTAATGTCTGTAGCAGTGGTGCAAAACATGAAAGTAAGACATTTTGACATTAAGACAGCTTTTCTAAATGATGACATTGAAGAAGAGGAGTATATGACTTAACCAGAAGGTTATATTAAAAAAGGAGAACACCTTGTGTGCAAACTGCAAAAATCTCTTTATGGCCTAAAACAATCGGCAAGAGCGTGGAACATTAAGATGAATGACGTTCTGCTGAAAGAGGGATTTAGAAGAATTCAAGCTGATCTGTGTTTATACACTAAATTTACAGTAGGTAAGTGGAAGTATGTTCTTCTGTGTATTGATGATATCATCATAGCTCATCAAGAAGAAGCTGAAATTACAAAAGTAGGAACAATTTTGAACCAAAATTTTTAAACAAAGGACCCTTTGGGAAAAGTTTACACATTATCTGGGGAAATTTAGATCCAGAGAGAAGAAGATGGAAGTTTCCTTCCCCAACCAGAAAGCTAAAATTGTCACAGTCCTCAAACCAGTTTGGAATGTCAGAAGCAAAGGCCCCTTCAACACCAATGCATCCATTTACCTAAAGTTGGAGGAGAAGATGATCTATATCTACCACATGAGAGTTACAGAACAGCAGTGGGGGCATTTCTGTACATAGCCACAACTACTCGGCCTGATATCACAGCGACAATGGGTATTCTGTGCCGACGTGTAAGTAAGCCACGTCAAAGAGACTTAAATGCAGTTAAAAGAGTCCCTCAATATCTGAAGCAAACTCAAGACATGAATCTAAAAATATCTGCAAATGGTGATCTAAAGCTCACAGTTTATGTGGATGCAGACTGGGCCAGAGATTTAAGTGATTGAAAGTCAACAAGCGGTTACTTATATAAATTAGTAGAATGTCCAATTTCTTGGTCAAGCAGAAAGCAGGTGTCAGTTGTGTTATCATCTACAGAGGCAGAATACATTTCTGTAGCTCATGCCAGCCAAGAAGTGATTTTGTCAAGATGATTAAATCATGTGTGGAATCTATCTTTGTTCCACTCCTTATCCAATTAAATGCCTCCTCCGAATTATATTAATATTATTGCTGCCGGCAGCCAGAGCCGAGAAACACGACCGACACCCTTTCCCTTTGGACATGTAATCTGAAGTTTAAATCACAGTAAATTACATTCCAATGGGAAATTTTTTTGTCACATGACTATTCTATCACCCCATGATTGGTTAATTATGATCGCTAAGAGCAAGTTTAATTTTCATTAGTATTGAAGCATTAGCTGATATGATACTTCCGAAGCTTCCCCTGTATTATCTGGGGGAGGAGGAAGGCCTTGACTTTCTTGCTTTCTAACAGGCAATGCATCTGTTCAGGAAAGGTGTGAGGAAGATATTTTG
>JAODAL010054110.1:0-24837 GCA_025379985.1 Phyllomedusa bahiana | reverse complement strand
TTTGTGGGGGGCCCCCAGCTTTCTCAAACTGTTCTCTGAATGTTCTATTTCTGATTTTTTGGGGTATTGGTCTGAAATCCATGTGCCCATAGCTCTATACTTCAATATCCAAGTGGATCTAACCATTCCTGTTGTATTCATTTAAAAAACAGTTTTTCAATACAAAAAACCACTTCTTTTTTGGGCTGCTCAATTCTATTGCGCAATTTACATCCGGGGTTTTAATTAAGCTTGTTTTGGGGGGGCTACAAAAAAAAACCTCTTTTAAACCCAAAATATATATTTTTTTTTTTGTAGCCTAATTCACAAAAAAGGGAAAAATTAAAATTTTTTATCTTTTGTTGTTTGGGAAAAATACCCATTGAAACACCTAAAACACTTTGTGGTGGCTCAATTCTATTGCCAATTTACACCCGGGGGGTTTAATTAAGCGTTGTTTTGCGCTGTGCGACAAAAATAAACCGTTTTTTTAAACACCGAAATATAAACATTTTCTTGTAGCAAAATTCACAACAAAGGGTTAATTTAAGCCTGTTTGGCTTTTACTTTTATAAAACACACAGGGGCTTGTAAACGACACATACAAGTAAATTTTTCCTGGCCATTTTGGACGCAATTTATACCCAAAGGGTTTTCCCCAAACTTTTATTTTGGGGTTTTTTTTGGAGTCAAAAACAGGTGTTATTTATCTATAATGGGTTTCATCAAACAGTGCTGAAACTTTTAAACAAACAGTATGTCAGACCAGAGAGGTGGCAGCTCTGCAACTGCGAGGGGCATGGCACAAACATTTTAAAGGGGGCCCAGGTCGCAGCACAGCAAGGGGACTCGCAGCGGGGTCACCGTGGGGCCCACAACTCCCCTTCACTAGGGGCCGGTGTTTTTCAGAAAAACCCAAGGGTTTTTGATTTTTTGCTAGGTCACCTTTTCCCTCCCAGAAAACATCTGACAACCCCAGCCAAATTCGGGGGAACCTCAGACACAACATTTATTGCAGGCCCGGGCGTCAGGGGCCCTCCCTGCCCTCAGCCCCCTCTTCCCATCCATTTCCTCACCGGGGACACATGGGTCGGGGCTCAGCGCCACTATATACGAGAAACAATTTTGGGGAGGGCAGTCAAGCTATTTTCATGAAAAAAGGGCCAAATATCCCCATTTTTCTTGCATAGGCGCAAATAAAGATGTGGAGAGGGCATGGAGTCTTTGGGGGTAAGGGCCCCCGGGCTTACCAAGACCGGTGATGGGGACATATGACATGAAACCAAATAAATTGTAGCCGCCGCAACTTGGGACCGGTAAGCAAGGGCTTCATCATCGCAGGAGAAGAGGCTCAGCTTCGCTCGGGCAGCGGCCAGCCACAAGTGGGTTTGTCCGTGAGTCAGCGGGGTACACAGGTGGGGTCGGGAGCCAAGGGGCCACGGGGTAAAAAACCCGCTTGCAGGTCCAAGACATAGGGGCACAGGGGCCAGCAGGCACGGGGGAGTACCCACTCATGCGGACTTGGGGGAAAAATCACTCCCTCCCCGGTGTGGCAGTTCTTTGCTAAGACACCGGGGAGGAGCCAATATGGGTAATTAAATTTGGGCAGAAAGTGAACGTGGCCAGGGAGCTAACGTTGGGCACAATGGCCCTGCTCAACACATGCACGTCACCACCGTGGCCTGGAGAAACGTGGTCAATTTTTCCCACCTGCCGCGCAGCAGCAGCAGCGGCCAGTGGCACGCATCCATTTCAGCCGTCAAGCCCCACCCCTCCAGAAGGCACTGTTTCTCTTTGACATCCCCCCCGGGGGCCCAAAAGCTCCTCCCCCTACTCATGGCGCCACATCGTTCGAGAGGCGTTGAAAAAGAGAAAAACATAGGTCCAACCATCCAAAAGGTGCAGCACTGACCGTGTCCGTCCAAGTTTTTTGGACGCAGTCCCTCCCTTTCCAAAGGGGGATCTGCACCTTTCAGAGAACTAATGGTTTTTGCCCCCAGCCGAGATGGAGATTTCCAAGCCGAATTTTCTTTCCCAAAAAACAGTACCACCTTCAAAATATGAAAAAACAGAAAGGGGGTCGTCCTTGACTTTCGTTTTTCCAAGGTACACGGCAGCGGGGACGTCTGGAGCTGAAACTACGTCAGGGCCATACATGTTTTTTAACGGCCCACTGGGAATGTGCTTCCTCCCAGCACACCAAAAATTGGACAGGAACCCGTTTTCTCCTCCACGTTTCAAACTGCTGCTCCTGCCCCAAAAAAGTCCCCCCCCCTCCTCCACCACCACCACCACTCAGCCTCCCAATACTGCTCCATCATACCAAAATTTTGTAGGGCACAGCGGTGTCACCAGTTCTACACCTAGCTTGCCTGGGGCGAACAAGTCACACAGGGGGAACGCTCCGCTCATGCACAAGAAATCATGTGGGGCTTTCCCCCGCGCCAACTGCAAAGGGAACCATGGGACGAAAAGGGGAAAACAGGGGTGTCCGCCTGCACCAGGAGGGATGGCCCATGCGCCGCAGGGGCGCACGTGTTCAATCGGTTGTAAAAAGGTTCCGAAGTCTTCCCCCGATCTCAGAACTTCTGAAAAGGCCGGGGAAACTGGCATGCACTTTATCCTTTCGTACAAAGCCAGAACCCCTCCTCGAGTTGCAGCGCAAAAAGGGCCTCCCCCAACACCCTGATATGCGATTTTTTCCCCCCCTGGAATTCCACCCCTCACATGTTGGCCCGACTGTATAACAGAAAAGGCCATTAACGTTTTTTTTGATGATCCGGGCAACAGAATATCCCCCCCTTTGGTAACTTTGATGCACCAGTGGCAGCTCTGCTGACACCTGCCTTTGTTGAGGCCATTCAGGGGGCCATTTATTTTTTCATCCCGGGACTACGAGAATAACGTCATCCACCTTCATGTCCTGGAACAAAATGCTAAAAATCTTCTGGGCGGGGGACGGAGATGGGGCGACTACTCCTTTGCCCAATGACCGGGGGGACGAAAGGAGGGGGAGGAAGAGGAGGACAGGCAAACATTTCGGGTGAAATGATGTTTTTCTACCCGGGAAAGAGGGGAGGCGGGAGCGCTGGAGGGGTGGATGAGATGAGGAAGACGAGGCAATGACCCCCAACACCGTGGCAGTAACAGTGGAAAGTGGAGGCGGGGAGCCCCTCGGACACTTGTGCAGATGTCCCCAGAAATTTTATTTGCCTGCTATGACAGCCAAAAGTCAGCACCGCAGAGGATGATTCTGCTCCCCCCACCCTGTTGGGCCCTCGCTACCGGGGCCAAAATGGGAGCCTTTTTCCCACATTGGAAGGGAAACAAACTCAAAACTATAGGGAAATCCCCCCCTATCATTGGGGCCCCTGCCCAGTGCGGCATCGTCCCTCCCTGACAGGTCTGACCGGGGGTTCCTCAGCCCTACATCACTCCCGCGGCTGGGGGAAGGGGGGGGTAACAGTACCCCCTCCTCAGCAGTAACCTAATCTGGAGTCACTAAAGAGCACTTCCTCACCCCCTATGAGGAGGGCAGTCACCACAGCACAGCACAGACATGGAATTCCCTAACCAACCCCGTTTTTGGCCTACTGGACACCTCTGCCCCCCATTAGAAAATCCGCGGGGGACGGGCAGCCAAAATGGAATGTGGGGCCGCAACTTTCCAGTTTGCAGTGGGGAAAACGTCCTCCCCCCCAGTAGTGTGGGGATCAAGCGGGGTTCAGTGCCGTGGGGGGCCCTCGTTACCCCCAAGGAAACCCCTGTTTCCAGGGAATGTTGAACGACTACCTTTGTCAAGATAATCGGCGTGGTCGCCAATTTTCCCCACCACCAATGCCTTAGGCTCTCGGGGTTAAAACACCTCCTCAGCCTATTTTTGAGCCGCCACCCCCCTGATGCCACACACTGCTTAGTTTTTCCATCGCCTACCACCGTCTTTACCAGGACTGGGATTGCCACCCACCCAAAACTCTTCCCTTGTCCACCTATGTGCTCATGCTGGCTGCTGTTTCTGTTGCCGTGACATCCACCTGTGTCTTTTTGCCACTCGGGGGCCTGGTACGTTTTTTCCCCTCCAAAGCATTTGTGCCACTCCCCTACCTCAGCTTTGCTCCTTCATCCCTCCACTCTCGTATGGGCCCCTGCCACCTCATGCTGCTTTCCTCCGTGACCTCCGCTCCAGTCATTGTGCCGCTCTGTGGCCCCAAAACATTTTGCCACCTGCAGAAGTCATTGTGCCCTCCTGACCCCAGCGCTGCATGACTCCTTCGTGCCCTCCACACTTGTCTTTTGCCCTTCGACCTCATGCTGCTCCGTGGCTGCTGCCGTCCCCCACACGGGCCTACTCCTTTTTTGCCACCTCCAGAATTTGTCATTGGCCACTGTCTGACCTCACTGCTGATTTTCTGCTGCCGGCCCCTCCACACTGTTTCCCTTGTGCCCCGTCTGCCCCTTTTGTGCGCTGTTGCCCGCCTGCCCCCACATGTGCATTGTACCATTTTTGGGCCCACTCCTTTTTCCACCCAAATTTTTTTCTTTTTGCCACTGCCTGACCTCATCTTCGCCCCGTGACCCCAACTGTGTCATTTTTGGGCCCCTCTGCGCCGGTACTGTTTTGCCACTTCCAAATGTCATTTCCCCCGTCTACCTCAGCGTGTGGGCGCCCCGTCACCTTCCAACTCTGTCCTAATGTCCACCCGAGCTCTCATTTGTTTTTTTCCCCGTTTTTGCGCCCTGATTTATCAGGGTACTTTTCCTGCTTCATTTTTTGGTCATTTTGCCCCCATAAGGCCCAGGGGTTTTATAGTGAAGCATTCTAAGGCGGCGGCAGTCAGTGCTGCTACTAAAACCAACATTTTATGAAACCAAACCGACCCCTCTGCATATTTAAGATGGCACAACTTCTACACACCCTCAGGTTCTGGGCACCTGGAAAAAGCTTTTTTTTAACGTGATTCCCGGGCCCAATATTCGGACCAAACAAAATTTTGTCGGAAAATTCGGCAAGTGACCGAACGAAATTTTTTAAAATTCGCCCATCTCTGTCGGGGAAAAAAAAAAAGTTTTTAAAAAAAATGTAAAGCTTACAACTGGAAAACATTTTGGGGAAAATGTATAAAATGCAGCTTAAGGCTTTCCTTCTTACCATTATCAACCAATCAGAGCTCCCCTTTTCAAAACACTATATGAATTGAAAGTGGAGCGCAACTGGTTGCTATGGGCAACAAAGAAAGCCTTAGGCCTAGACAGTTTTCATTCATGAGGCCCTGTTTACTTTGCTACATATGCAATGTCATTCTGCTCTGAGGAATCACTAAGGGTTAATGGTTTTGTAAATCATATAGCAAGAATGTTAACCTTGAAAAAAGAAGATAAAACTATAAAAGTCCCCTTTTTATTTTTATGTTTATGGGGGATTCGTAAATACTCTAAAAACTAAACACCCTACCCAGGACCTCATCCGTAAACGTGCCCCCTAACTTTTTCCCCGGGTTTTAAGGAAAGACAGCACTCTTTTTACTAAATAAAACCCAAGGGCCCCGGTTGGAATCCTAAATTTAAATCTGCTTCCAACTTTTGAAAGGGGCATCAGAGAGAATAAAGGGTGGGTTGTGCATCGTCCCCCCCCAAAAATCTGGTGCCCACAACCCTTGTAAAATTTGTGAAACCCAACTGTGTAATGGTCCTGGAAGAAAGCTAAATTAGCTAAATTTTGGCATCCCCCCACTTTCTGGAGGTTGGATGCCTATTCAGCATCCAAAAGAGCTGGGAGATCCCACTCAACAGTGCCTAAACCTAAACATTACACTACAGTCAATATTCCCACCATCAAAAATTTTTAATTTGGTATACCAGTGTAAAACTTTCGACATTTAATGACCAGGCAGTTATGTCTTTGGGACTCACCGGAGACAACTTCTATGACCGGAATTTTTCCCATCCACGACTCATCACTACAAAATTTACTACATAAGCATCTTACAGCGTTTCCCTACCTGTGCTCCCCCTCTGACAACCCCAAGGGGGGTGATAGTTAGAAAAGTTTAGGGGGTAAAGTAATGGGTGATATAGGAGGTGAAAAAACCTATGGTGTTAGGTGTAATGGGGGTGTAGGGTTGTATTTTGTGTTGGCACTAGGATGCATAACACAATAGTAGGAAGTGGTGGGGGAGAGGATTACAGAACACTGCTTACAATCTCCTTGGGGGAGCGTATGACCATCCTCCTGGAGATTGTACTACAGCTGTGTCTGTACCCCCCAATCAATTGTCGGTTGAACCCGTACCTGCCCCCCAAAAAAAGATATGTCAAAGACAAAATTTTCGGGAGTGCAGGAGAGGAGTTTAGCACTGTCATTTTAAATGTTCTTGTATTTTTTTCGGTTTTTCCCCTTTGGATATTCAGACTCATTGGATTATTCAACCAAACTTTGGGTTTGATTATTTTTTCTATTCCCTTTACGTATCTGACCAGGGGTCGTCCTGATGGGGGGTAAGGGGATTCCATGTGCTAATTGCAGCTTACTGGTGCCGGTAACAGCACAGAATGGAGCTGGCTCCATTCCGCACTGTTTAACCTCTTAGACGTAGCCACGGTGTCTAAATGAATGCTGCTCTCAATGGGGCCCTGATTGATTTACATGGCGCGGGAAAGCCGGGCAAGGGCTTCCATCACTGCCATTTTTTCTGTCTTACTACTTCCTGCCAGGCAGGAGTAGTAAAACTGCCTATTGAACCCAATTTTGAAATTCAATGCAATATACTGTATAAACAATCACCTACCTAGTGATGAAGTAAAAAAAAAAATGTTTTAAAGTATATTAAAAAAATATATTAAAAATTTAAAATTCCCCCCTTTTTTGCCATTTTAAAAAAAAAAATTTTAAATAAAAAATTTTACAACAAAACCAATTTTTTTTTGAAGTGACAGCTTTTTTGAAGTGATGAAAAATGACTAAAAGGGGACAAGTGGGCAGGGGGGCCAGGAATTGTCACTTTCTTTTTTAGTAAAACTTTCTACATACACCGACTCACTATGCTCCGCGCATCTATTTGCAACCTACCTCCTGTCCTACCCCAATCTTCCCCCCAAGATTTTTTGTTCACATTAGCCCCTTTTCCTTCCCTCTCCATGCACACACCCCATGCACTACTCACTACTTTAACTTCTCAAACCACCAGCTTTCTTAGTCCCGCACAAACACCACTCCTTAAGTCACTGAAAACCCTCTGTTTAAAATTTTTTTTCTCCTCTTCTCGCGCAGGGGCATCTCTTCTAACCCCCGGGGCCCCCCTCCATTAATGTTAACCCCCCCCCCTTCTGCCTCCCATAGAAACCCCTCTAACCTGGTAATATATTTGGGAAAGTCTTTTCCCGCCCCTTTTAAAAGTGCTTCTGGAAACCCCCATCCCTCTTAATAAACTCACTTTCGTTCATGACCTTTCCCCTTTTAACTCCCTCGTCCCAGCTCCCCACAGAAACGGCTAAGCACTCTACACTGCTTCCCCTTTCTCCCCGCCCAGGGGCGGCCTACACTTTCCCCCCAACCCCCAAAACCTGAGAAACAGGGAGGGTGGAGGAAGGTTTTCATACTTCTTTTTTACACGCACTTTCCCGTATCCTCCGCACCCCTCTTACAGCCTTCCTTTGAGTTCACACACTCAACTTTTCGGCCCCTTTTCCCTTTAAAAAAAGCAGTTATTAAACCCCTTGCTCTCCCGACAATTTTCTTTCTTTTGGTGCTTGACTCCTCACTTCCTCTCTAAGAAAATGCCCCTTTTCTTGGGGATTTAACTTCCCCATTTAACAACCCAGTCTCCTTCTCCTTAATTTTTTTTCATAACAATCCCTTGGGCCCCTCACGTTTACTGACTCTCCCACGCACAAAATGGGAACCCCTGATCTGGTTTCTGTCATTTCTGCTCATCTCAACCCATTTAATTTTCCTTTCCGCTCTGGACCCCCACAAATCTCTTTGTATCACTATCTAGCCTCTCTGGACACACCTCCCATCACACATTCAAAAACCCCCGCCCATTTAAACTCGGAACCACAGACACCACATTCTCACGTCCCCAATCTCCTCCCCTCCTGTCCTGACCTGGCTGCAAACATTACAATAAACTCTCTCAACCACCCCGGACATATTGGCAACCCAGATAAGACGCCGACTTTGGCCTCAACCCGCCCTTGCGCTTTTTCCTTGGTGTGCTGGGGTCTGTGGGGGAAAGCAAAGCTAACCCCGCAACTTCCTCCACTTAAAAATTCAGCTCGGACTTACCCCTACCCTGCATTGTGCCCAAACCCAAAAAAATTTGACCTCCCCCGTCTCTTTATTACACAACAACCCTAAATCTGTTTCGCACCTTTCCCCTCCCTCCTCGGCCCAAAGCTAGGGCCCTGTCGGACCTTGGGTGAAGACCGGCCACTCACTTTAAAGACTAAATTGACTGTTCCGCAAAACATTGATCGCAAATTTACAAATAAAACCCCCCTTTCCCCCATCCACATCCAACCTGTCTCGCCCTTTACCCGACACAGAAGAAGAAGGTCCAACTTCCCTGTCTGCTCGCCCCCCATGCCTAGTGACCCCCCTTCCCCCAACTTGCCAATCTTTCCCACTTCCTCCTCTCACCTAACTTCAATCTTTAACCCCCTCTTTCCCCTGGGTCTTTCCCTCTCCTTTTAAAACGTTGCTAAACCCCCTTTAAATAAAAAGCCCCTTGGACCCGTCCTGCTCTCAGCACCGACCAGTCTCTAACCCCCCTTCATCTTAAAAATCCTGGGAAAGTGGTCACTCTCCCTAACCCGCTATCTCTCTGCAAACTCTCTCCTTGACCCTCTGTAACGGGTTTTTCGACCTTTACACTCCACAAGGGTCTCAAAAAAAAGTTTCAAATATCTCCCCGACAGCAAAAACTCAGGGCAACTACTCATTTTGCTTCTCCTGGGTTTTTCTGCAGTTTTTGCACGTTGTCACCATCTCCCCCTCACTGCCCAGTGCCATCGGCATCCGACTTCCGCTCTCTCTGGGTTTTCATCCTACCTCTCTGACTGCTCCTTCAGTTGTCCCTTTTTTAAGTCTAAACCCCCTCCTCTCTTCCCCCTCACAGTTTTTGGGGTTTCCCCAGGATTGTTCAGGCCCCTTTCCCCTTTTTCCCAAATTCTATACAGCACAAATTGGACAAACCATCAGTAGATTTGGCTTCCAGTACCATCTCTACGCTGATGACACCCAATTATACACCTCTTCCCGTAACATCACTCCCGCTCTGCTACAAAACACCAGTGACTGTCTGTCCGCTGTCTCTGATATCCTGTACTCTCTCTATCTCAAACTAAACCTCAATAAAACTGAACTTCTAGCCATCCCACCTTCTACTAACCAACCCCCATCTCCTACTTCTGTCTCAGTGTGTGATACAACCATAACTCCTAGGCTGCAGGCCCGCTGTCTTGGGGTTATACTAGATTCTAATCTGTCCTTCACTCCCTACATCCAATCACTCGCCCGCTCCTGTCACCTGCACCTCAAGAACATCTCGTCCTTTTCTCACTGTGGAAACCACCCAGACTCTCACTGCTGCTCTTATTCTTGCTCGTCTTGATCACTGTAACTCCCTACTTAACGGTCTCCTCTCTTTAAAACCCCCCCTCCAAATCTATCCTGAATGCACAGCCAGGCTCATCTTTCTTTTCCCAAACCCCTATACAGATGCCTCTACCCTGTGTCAGTCACTGCATTGGTTGCCCCATTCAGTACAGGATAGAACATAAACTCAAACACTCTCACCCATAAAGCTCTCCACAGTGCTGCTCCTCCCTACATGTCCTCCCTCATCTCTGTCTACCACCCTACCCGCTCTCTGCCCTCTGCTGATGATCTGTAATTACACACCTCTCTCCTCTGAACCTCCCATGCCCGTCTCCAAGATTTTGCACGTGCTGCTCCGGTTCTCTTTAACATGTTACCCCATGTGATCAGGCACACTCACAACCTTCATAGTTTCAAGAGCGCTGCGAAAACTCATCTTCTTAGGCAGGCTTACCAAGATCCCTAATTATTAAGCCCCCTAATTTCTGTCATACTCATTCATCACTTCCTGGACTTGGGCATTCACAGGCACTTATATGTATATAGTTGTGCGGTGGCAGGTTCATCCACTTTTTGTGTACACTACCCCATATTTAGGTAACATGGGTGGACCATTATAAACTGAGCACTTCTCAGCCTTTGTCTCACTCACACACTCTAATAGATTGTAAACTCTTGGGAGCAGGGCCCTCATACCTCGTGTCTGATCTGTAAGTAGCTTTTTATTGTTTAATGTTTGTTCTCCTTGTCTGTACTTATACCCTCTAAATTGTAAAGTGCTGCAGAATATATTGGCTCTATATAAATAAAGATTATTATTATTATTAATTATTATTATTATTATTAACACAGCTGAAAAAGTCTGCTCTATTAAAATATAACATCATTCATCCCATAGCCTGTACACCATAGAAGAAAAAAATTCCAAACACCAGAATTATAGTTTTTGGGACATTTTAGGTCCCCAAAAAACTAGAGTGGGTTCATAAATCAGGCATACTTTATGCTATTATCATGCGCATGAAATTTGGCATTTAAATGCCACATTTCATACCTGCCTCCCTATGTATATACAGCAAAATGCAGACCAAAATCTGATTTGTGCTAAAAACTGTGGTCGGGAATCTGATGGCTATACTGCGGAATATGCGGTGGATTTCAAAACCAATTGGAAAAAATTGGAAAAAGTCCATGCTATGTAGACTGCAGCACAGATTTTTTTATTGCTGTCTATGCGGCACTGTGTACCGTCGGATTCTCAGTGGATTCTAAATACTGAAACCACCAAAAATCCAACGAGAATACCGCGCTGTGTAGACATAGCCTAATAAAATGTATATAATTGTGTGTGGGTTTTGTTTTTTTCACTCTGCACGACACGAACAATTTTTGTGGGGTTTTCCACTACTTATTTGATATGGTAAATTGTCTTATCCCATAAATTACAAATTACATCACCCGTAAGACAGAAAAAAACAAAAATCCTGTGTCACGAAGAGGTTCATAACAGCATTGTGGTTCTGGATACCCAATATGAACTTATGAATGAAAGGTTTTTGTAAATCTGTTTGCTACTTTGAAGCCTTTATTTTGAATCCTAATGTACAACATTAAGGGGGCCATGTATGACCAGAGTTTTCGCTTGTTTTCTGGCGTATAATGCGCCTTCTCTGTGCCGGCTCCGCTGTCGGACGCACCTCCCCTATGTGTTAGGCGCATTAGGCGCAAGATTTGCCACTTTCTAATGCGTCTAACATGAAGGGGCGTGCTGTGGGCATTCCGGGGTGGGACGCACCACATTCGAAAACACCGACGCATGTACGAATGGGGGTCGGCAAAGTAAGGTGCATTACAGCTCCAACAGGCAGACCTATTTCAATGTGGTCTGTCTGCTGGAGGCGTCGAAGTTTGCCCCCCATTTATGAGCGCAATTTGGCACCGACATACATCAGACGCAGGTTTCACAGAAAAAAAAGTGAAAACAGGCGCTTCAATGCACTGATCTTCATACATGTCTCCCTAAGGGCAAAATGTATGAAACTTGGTCTCACATGCCAGTTCTAAATCGATACAGCGGAGTGTAGAATGCAACAGTATGTATGAAACTGTCGAATTTGGGTTAATAAATCTGCTGTGTGGTATACCTTGCATAGCATAGCATATCTTTGGCACATAGAATATCTTTGGTGCATAGCAAATCTTTAGCATATTCAAAAGTGCTGTGCTTGTCATAAGTTTTGGCTTACGACGGTTCTATAGAACAGGCTTAATGGTGCAGCCCCATTCGCATACATGTTGCCCTAAGAGTTTTAAATAAAAGGTATACAAATAATGTTTTATGGGGTGAACAGTTAGTGAAGGGTTGACTAGTGGGGCATTTTCCCTTTAAGGCATTAGTTTGTCTATGTTCTGGGGGGTATTCCAGTTGAGAGCAATTATCTCCTATCCACTATATTGGTGATAACTGGTAGACTAGTGGGGGGTCTGTCTGCTGGAATCCAATTGATCACTAGAACAGGGACCCACGTTCTCTGTTCCACCAAGCACAAGACTGTGGCTAGGAGGAGTTTGAATGGAGTGGGATGTAAGCATGTGCCCCACATCTCGATTTGAAGTGTATGGCACTCTCAATGTTAGCAGCATGTAGTTGATGAAGGCAGTCAAGTGTTGTAAGCTGGCTTGGCAGGTATATAAGCAGTGTCGGACTGGGGGGTCTGGGGCCCACAGGGGAGTTGATCTGGGGCCACCCTACTGTACGTAAAAATATTACCGGCCTCTCGGACATAAATGCGCCCATTTTACCACATAATACAGTGTGCAAAACAGAACTGTATTGTGTAGTACAATAGCAAGTGAGTCAAATATCTGTCTATCTCACACATATGTCAGTCTAGCATATCATAGACACAGGGCTAAGTAGCTCCATCCATATCCCCCTCCACCCACATACAATATCCCCCTCCACCCACATACAATATCCCCCCCCTCACCCCACATACAATATCCCCCTCCACCCACATTTACATCATTCTCCCTCCACCCACATACAATATCTCCCTCCACCCACATACAATATCCCCCTCCACACACATCAATATCCCCCTCCACCCACATACAATATCCCCTCCACCCACATACAATATCCCCCTCCACCCACAAACAATATCCCCCCTCCACCCACAAACAATATCCCCTCCACCCACATACAATATCCCCTCCACCCACATACAATATCCCCCTCCACCCACATACAATATCCCCTCCACCCACATACAATATCCCCCTCCACGTTTCCCTTGGTCACACACCTCACCACCTTCTAAAATAAACACCAGCAAGAAAGTAGAAGTGTAGCTCCTATCACAGCGTCAGGTGTTCCCTCACTTTTACAGTCAGGGACACATGTACTCTGCCACTAATAACAACCCGAGCTCGAGTATAACCTACAACACCCTCCATAAGAGACCACCCACATAGATGTCAGACACCAGCTCAGGTCACATTACAGTGAATACAGCACTGATCCAATATAGAAGTAACATAACCCCTTACATCCAGGGACTCACCGGAGACGTCTTATCTGATGAGTCGTTCTCTTCTCTTATGATCCGTTCTTATTCCCTTTTCTTCTGCATCCGTTCCACACCGCCATGATGACTTGTCCCAGCCACAACTCATCCCTGCAGAAATTACACACAAATATCTTAGAATCCTCAATTTTCCAGCATCTCTTTACTCGGTCCCACCTCTATACAAACTGCCCAGGGGTGGGAGAGCGGGTACAAGCCATAACTTAGAGGCCTAGTACCCTAAGGGGTTGGAGGGTGGGGAAAGGACTAACCCCCCTGGAGATAATGCAGGAGTATACAGGCAGTTAGGGACTCCCTTTAGGTAGTATACAGGCAGTTAGGGCCTCCTTTAGGAGTATACAGACAGTTAGAGGCCTCTTTAGTGAGTATACAGGCAGTTAGGGTTCTCTTTTAGGGAGTATCACAGGCAGTTAAGGCTCCTTTGAGGTAGTATAACAGGTAGTTAGGGCCACACTTTAGCTAGTGTGCAGGACGTCCGGGTCCCCCCCTTTAGCTTGTGTGCTGGAAGTCACGGCCCCCCTTTAGCTAGTGTGTTGGTAGTCAGGGCCCCCTTAGCTAGTGTGTAGGTAGTCAGGGCCCCCATTAGGAAGTCAGGGCTCCCTTAGTTAGTCAGGGCCCCCCTTTAGGTAGTCAGGGCCCCCTTTATGTAGCCAGGGGCCCCATAGTAGTCAGGGCCCCCCTTTATGTAGTCAGGGCTCCCCTTTATGTAGTCAGGGCTCCCCTTTATGTAGCCAGGGCCCCCCTTTACTAGCCAGGGCCCCCTTTATATAGCCAGGGGCACCTTTATGTAGTCAGGGGCCCCCTTTAGGTAGTCCGGGGCCCCCTTTAGTCGCCAGGGCCCCCCTTTAGTAGCCAGGGCCCCCCTTAGTAGCCAGCGCCCCCCTTAGTACTCAGGGCCCCCATTAGTAGTCAGGGCCCCCATTAGTAGTCAGGGCCCCCCCATAGTAGTCAGGGCCCCCCATAGTAGCCAGGGCCCCCCTTATACCAGGGCCCCCTATAGTACCAGCGCCCCACCTTATGTAGCCAGGCCCCCCTTTTTAGCCCGGGCCCCCATAGTAGGCAGGGCCCCCCAGAGTAGCCAGCGCCCTCCATAGTAGCCAGGGTCCCCCATAGTAGTCAGGGGCCCCCCATAGTAGTCAGGGGCTCCCCATAGTAGTCCGGGGCCCCCCATAGTAGCCAGGGCCCCCCATAGTAGTCAGGGGCCCCCTATAGTAGCCAGGGCCCCCCATAGTAGCCAGGGCCCCCCATAGTAGTTAGGGCCCCCCTTAGTAGCCAGGGCCCCCCTGAGTAGTCAGGGGCCCCCCTTAGTAGCCAGGGCCCCCCTGAGTAGCCAGGGCCCCGCATAGTAGCCAGGGCCCCCCCATAGTAGCCAGGGGCCCCCGTGGTAGCCAGGGCCCCCCATAGTAGCCAGGGCCCCCCATAGTAGCCAGGGCCCCCAATAGTAGCCAGGGCCCCCAATAGAAGTCAGGGCCTCGCCAAGAACCAGGGCCCCTTAGTAGTCAGCCCCCTTAAACCAGGCCCCCCATAGTAGCCAGGGCCCCCCATAGTAGCCAGGGCCCCCTTAGTAGACCAGGGCCCCCCTTAGTATTCAGGGGCCCCCCTTAGTAGCCAGGGCCCCCAATAGTAGCCAGGGCCCCCCCTTAATAGCCAGGGCCCCCTATAGTAGCCAGGGCCCCCCAGTAGTCAGGGGCCCCCTTAGTAGCCAGGGCCCCCATAGTAGCCAGGGCCCCCATTGGTAGCCAGGGCCCCCATAGTAGGCCGGGGCCCCCTTAGTAGCCAGGGCCCCCATAGTAACCGGACCCCCCTTAGTACCAGGGCCCCCCATAGTAGCCAGGGCCCCCATAGTAGTCAGGGCCCCCCTAGTAGCCAGGGCCCCCCATAGTATCCAGGGCCCCCCTTAGTAGCCAGGGCCCCCCATAGTGGCCAGGGCCCCCCTTAGTAGTCAGGGGCCCCCTTAGTAGTCAGGGGCCCCCTTAGTAGCCAGGCGCCCCCATAGTAGCCATGGCCCCCCTTTGTAGCCAGGGCCCCCCTTAGTAGTCAGGGGCCCCCTTAGTAGTCAGGGCCTCCTTAGTAGCCAGGGCACCCCTTAGTAGCCAGGGCCCCCTATAGTAGCCAAGGCCCCCCATAGTAGCCAGGGCCCCCCATAGTACCCAGGGCCCCCAATAGTAGCCAGGGCCCCCCTTAGTAGCCAGGGCCCGCCATAGTAGTCAGGGGCCCCCTTAGTAGTCAGGGCCCCCCCCTTAGATAGTTTAAAAAAAAAAAAAAAAAACAACCAGCCACTTACCTGGCTCCGGCTCCCGCTCCTGGCAGGTCCCAGCTACTCTGAGCTCCCCGCCGGCTCCGTACTGGCGCCCTGCATAGGCGGCGCGGTGAGGTGACGTCACCGCGCCGCCTACGTCAGCAGTAGGGGCCGGCGCCCGGCAGGCTGAAGGCCTAACGCCTTCAGCCTGCCATTGAGATCGCGCTCCGCTGACACCGCGCAGCCCCGGGAGTCGGGGACATTAGTCCCCAACTCCCGGGCCACTCTCTGGGCGCTCGGGACGCAGGTCCCGAGCGTTCAGTGACCGGATGCGTGGCCGGGCCCCGGGGAGCGACGGCACTGCCTCCGGGGCCCCCAGCGGCTCGGGGGGGGGCCCACCGGGGGATTCCTCGGTCCCCCGGCGGCCCAGTCCAAGCCTGTATATAAGCTACACAATAGGTTGTCTGTATACATATCCCACGTTGCTGAGTTTTATTAAGGGATGATTATTGGCTGCCAGGCCAAGTTTGGCAGTATTTCTAAAACTGCACAGTTTGTGAACAGTTCTTGTGCTGCTGTGGTGAAAATGTATCGTGAGTGGATAAATAGCACCATTGCGAATAGACAACATGGAAACTGCTGAGCACCACGTGCCATTGATGTAAGAGATGAACGTTGGCTACAAAAGTGCTTGAGGAAAGACCAACATCCTCCAGTGAGACAACTCACCAATTAAATGAACCAGGGGGCTAGCAGACGTGTTTATAAAACAACAGTTCAGCGAACACTACTATGTATGGGGCTCCAAAACAGACGGATGGTCACTGCACCTCTGCTAGAAAAGTTTCATCAGCAGAAAAGGATTTCATTTTCACAGCAGTATTGAAATTGGACCTCCGCTGATTGATAAACGGTGGTCTTCCCCAATGAGTCATGTTTTTTGCTTTATTGAATGAATGGACATTGGCGAAAAAGGCGAGAAACATCAGAGACGAAGTACCCTGTCACCATTGCTGGAAGGACACCAGCTGTTGATGGCAGCATTATGAACAAGGGGCTCCTTCCGTGGTATTCTCTGGGCCACTCATCTATATGGAAGGCACTCTTAACCAATGTGGGTATAAATCTATTGGGTATACACCCATACAGGCTGAATATCTTTCATGTGGAGGATAGCATCTTCCAGCAAGACAATGCAACATGCCACATGGCTAGAAATGTCCAACATTGTTTGGAAGAGCAACACCAAGACTTCAACGTATTACCCTAACTCATTAATTCTCCACACTTAAATCCCCTTAAGCACCTGTGAAACCACCTCAATGGTGATTTTGTCTTTATGGATCTTCCCCCTCTAGCAGCTGTGGCATGCAGTTAACATGGCTCCAGACAGGTGACCAACTACCATGACCTTATTGAGTCACTCCCGGCCAGTCGAGCTGCTGTCCATACTGTACATGGCAGCTACCCTGGATATTAGCTGGTGGACACAATAATGTGATTTCATTGTCTATATGTTTACTAGAGATTATTATTCTACAAATACTATTTTTGCTGAATCTCCTAGATAAACCCTGGCACATTATTTACATGAAGATATTCATTTGCTTCAATACTACATAGCTGCCAAGAGCAAGAAGAAAAAAATAGAACGTGCCGTGGGAGTGCCATAAATAACATGTGGTTACTAAAAACCTAATGTTTTGGCACGATAGCAAAATTGTCATACTTAGCTTCCTGTATGTGTTCTTCAACAGATGTGCCTGTCATTTCTCTGTAAGCAGGGCAGGCGAACATGCGGTAAGTTCTATCATTGGAAGATTTTCTTAAACAATTTGAACAGACGTATAAAATTGCTGTAATTACACTAACGAACTGTAGAATGTTGTGCATTGTACTTGATGGGTGAATTGGTAGACTCTGTCCATATTCCTGATACTACGTAACTGATGCCAGATGAAGCCATTATAGAGTATATAGCTCATGGACATAACTCTATTAAATATATTATAATTCACTTGTCTGATGAAAGACCAGCCACACTGTTTTCATAATTGGTATGTGCTAGCCCTATCCATTGTGCCATCAACAATTCTGGATCAGTTTCAAACAGCCTTTATTCATTATGCTCTAGGGGTCTGTGGGGTTATTAAAAGCAAGATTTAAAGCTAATATTAAAGACTATTGTAGGCTATCCTAAATAGAAGTTCGTAGATATAAGAGGTATAAAGATGGGCACAGGACGTTGAAGTTCCGTACTTCTGTCTAGATACATGCCAAGGCTCATTGTAATTTTCTTGAACTGATTGATGCAATCATACTTTATTAGTTTTAGATAAAAGTAAATAATGTCTAAAACACATCAGAGTTATAGCCAAAGTATAATTATATTTACCCATCACACAATTTCATCAACATTTTTCTAGTCTGTTAAATTTTCTGTAGGTGTCTCAACCATTATTGGCTCCTTGTTTGTTTAACCCCCTAATGACCAGGCCTAGAAAAGTAAGTAC
Source organism: Phyllomedusa bahiana (assembly GCA_025379985.1). Taxonomy (NCBI): domain Eukaryota; kingdom Metazoa; phylum Chordata; class Amphibia; order Anura; family Hylidae; genus Phyllomedusa; species Phyllomedusa bahiana. Next base: position 6,918 of record JAODAL010054110.1, on the reverse strand, counting down.
ACCCCTCACATTTTTGTAAATATTGTATTATATCTTTTCAAGGGACAACACTGAAGATATGATACTTTGATATAATGTAAAGTAGTCAGTGTACAGCTTGTATAGCAGTTTAAATTTGGTGTGCTCTCAAATAATAATAATAATAATAATAATAATCTTTATTTCTATAGCGCCAACATATTCCGCAGCACTTTACAAATTCAAGGGTAAACATACAGTCATTACACATTAAAAGTACTTACAAATGAACACAAGGTGTGAGGTGCCCTGCTCGTGAAGCTTACAATCTATTAGGGTGTAATGGGTGAAACAATACGGTAAGAATTTTCCAAGTTTACAATGGTCCAGCCATGTTTCATAAATAGGGGGTGTTTACATGAAAAGTGAATGAACCTGCCACCCAGACTGTACATCTATATACAGATAAGTTCCTGTGAGTGCCCAAGTGCAGGAGTGACAGATGGTGTGATAGCAGTTTTGGGATCTTGGTGGGCCAGACCGAGAAATGTATTTTTCAGGCCCCCCTTAAAACTGGAAAAAAAGAGTGAAAATGGACAAATTGTGGCCAAACTGTCAATATTTTGTGTGGGCTCCAATATTTTCCAGCACTGCCTTAACTCTTTTTGGCATGGAGTTCAATAGAGCTTCACAGGTTGCAGCCACTGAAATCCTCTTCCACTCCTCCACTCCATCTGAACCAAATAAGTTTATCTAAGTTTCATCAGACCACAGGACATGGTCCCAGTAATCCATGTCCTTATTCTACTTATTCTATTTGTCTTCAGCAAACTGTTTGTGAGCCTTCTTATGCATCATCTTTAGAAGAGACTTCCTTCTGGGATGACAGCCATACAGGCCACTATGATGCAGTGCACTAAACTTCTTTGGTCAACCATGGCGAAGTCTCTTCCGAGTGGAACCTGTCTTCTTAGACTGCTGTATGGTCTTGACCACTGTGTTGCAGTTCAGTTTCAGGGTGTTGGCAATCTTCTTATAGTCTAGGGCATCTTTTGCAGAGCAACAATTCTTTTTCTCAGATTCTCAGGCCTGAGACCCTGTAACACTAAAAAGGAGGTAACATGGCAAATTGGGCACAATTTGTCCATTTTCACTTAGGGGTGTACTCATTTTTGTTGCCAGCAGTTTAGACATTGATGGCTGCGTGTTGAGTTATTTTGAGGACAAAAACGAAATGTACACTGTTATATAGCTGTACACTGACTACTTTACATTGTAGCAAAGTGTCATATCTTCAGTGTTGTCCTGTGAAAAGATAAAATACAATATTTACAAAAATGTGAGGCGTGTACTCGCTTTTCTAGGTCTGATCATTAGGAGGTTAAAAAACTTTAGTGAGAAACTGCATATATATTCACTATTACTTTCTTTATTATTCTAACCAGAGGGCCACTGTATACTGTATGTATGTAGATAATATTTGTCTTACATCAATATTTTCTATTGTCAGCACTCATAATTTCTACAACCCATGAAATTTTCAACGATGACAACTTATCTCAACAGACAACCACTTAGCTTGGTCTCGGTCACGTCATATGAACAAAGTGAAAGAAGAGGACTTACCAGAGTTAATAATGTCAATGTCAGAATACACTGTTCAAGATATGGATGATGCTTTTCTGGAAGGTGAGTATCAAATACAAGGCTTGGCACACTACCTTCTTAGGACTAGTTTACCCTACATTGGTCACACATTTCTGAATGTGTGCTAGCAGGAATTTAGAAGTTTACCACTGAATAGCAGTCACTTACCTATTACCTAAAATTTGGTAAACATAGTCAACTTTTGAGAATGTTTGCTCTGTTTTCGGCTGAACACAGTTTGTCAGATAGAAGAAGGTTGTGCACCAGGCTATTCTATTTACTTTGTTGTATGGATACGCAATGGCTATGCTGTGGTATACCTCTGAATAGCTGTTAGCAGATGTTCAGATGTATATGGCTGGCAAAAGGTAGGTTTAATAAAGTCACTAGTGTTATCCATAGTTTTCCATTTCGCCTTTTGCTAAACATACATGACATTACAGACTTGACGAGTAGAAGAACCTATATATTTTTATAGACAAAAGGAGAACTGTATCACAGAACAGAGCACAATTTTATACTACATGTTGCATTGCGCTTTGTGATGTTTCTTGCTAGGCTATGTCTACACAGCAAAGGTTGTCCTTTGGATTTTCAGTGGTTTTAGTATTTTGAAACTGCAAAAAAATCTGATGGAAAAACAAGCATAAAGGTCCATATATATATATACCTGTTTAGTTCTAAAACTCACTTTTTTTGCCTATAGGTTACTATGGGCAAAAGAGTGAGTTTTAGACCTAAACATTTTCATACATGTGGCCCATAGACTTTAATACAAAAAACAACCTGTAGTCTACACAAGTTGTTTTTTTCTGTAGTTTTTGGTCGCTGGTGGTTTTAGAAGCTTTGTACTAACCGATGCCGTCCAGCGGAAAATTCACTACAGAAGTTTATGTAAACCATTAGGCGGGTTTTGGGCGTCTTTTGTCACTTTTTGGGCAAGAACTTGATAAAAGGTTCTGTTCATGAACGGTTTTAGGATTTGGCTTTCTCTGTTTTTTGTCCAATGCCGTGTGGACCTAGCCTTAAAGTGATGCTTAGTACATTACTTCTGTGTACATAACATAAAATAGAACAATAACTGTTATTACATACAATACCATTTGTTTCTTTCAGGGGGTTGTACCACTGAGATGATAGAAAACTGGCTGAAGGATTGCTGGTGGGTGAGCATAGTTTCAGTGATATCAATCCTAATTATAACTATTTCAATGGTATAGCTTTCAGTATAAGTGACCATAGTGGTCACTGTTTGTCCAAAGTCTGGCTGTGGTATGGCCAAAAACACAAAGTCAAGCAGTTTTTAACACAAATTGTGTATTATTTTTTATGTTAAATATGTATTTTTTGCAAGTCAGACCATTTCCCTGCAAACATTATGTGGATGTTCATAAGCATTCAAACGCCATGACAATTTGTTTTGGCCAAAAGCCAATAGTCATGTTCTTATTGTTCAAAACAAACAATATTATCAATAATTGTATGGCTAGGTAGAGTTTTGAGGCCATAATAATTTTAGCTTTTTTGGCCTCAAAAATTTATTATCTTATTTTTACAAAAAATATAGACAATAGAAGGCAACATAAGAAGGGGGTGAGCTTTTGAGATGTTTTCTATTGATATGTTTAAAATGCTTTTAGTGCGAGTTATTGTACATTCTTGAGCTACATTGAAATGAGACTAAGCCACGTACTAATAAGAGACGAAACTGCCTCTGCAAAGATAAAATACTCAGTGGAAATCAGAGGTATAGCCTTAGATTTATGCCTTGGATTCCACAACAAATTTTTACGATTGGAAAAATCTAATGTGTGAACAAATAAAAATTCATGTCAAATCCACCACGTTTGAATGTACCCTCAATATTCAACTTCTGAACCCACAAAGGGTATGTTTACGTGACGGAATTGGTTGGTGAAATTGTCAGAGCCTAATCAGCATCCTTTCTCATCGGAAATTCTGCACTTGTAAACATGGAATTCAGATGAGGATATGATGATGAATGCGGAAAAAAGAGTTTATAATAAGTGCCGAAAACAAGCCAGTAAAATTAGTGTCGTGTGAACGTTGATGCAGATTTTACATAGGAATCAAGGCATTTTTCAGTCATTTTTTACATTTTTAGGGAGGATTCCGTGCAAGATCTGCCCCAATAGAAGCGCCAAAAAATGCTGTGTGAACATACCCTAAGACCCTCTCATAGAAATAATCAGACTTACTTAGACTGTTTTTTAAATGTTATAGTATCCAAAGTATTCTTTATAACAGACCTGTAACACAAATGTCATCAGGGGTGCCAAACTGAAATACACAGTGTGCCAAAATTAAAACTTGGACAAAGTCGCAGGCAAACCTTCATATTTATTGAAAAAAATTCTACAATTGATGAAGATTTCCTTCTCATGAGATATAACGATAAACCTTTTAATAAGGAAACAAACTAGTCTTAACAGTGGCACTTATCTACTACACAGTACAGCATCTCCGTTTGGTGTACGCTGCTGCCTGCAGAGTTGATGGGGCTGAGAAGGAGCTGGAAGGGTTAAGTGTTGAGGCGGTATCATTGCTCCCTGTGATCTCCTCTTATTAGTCATCCTTCTGGTTACAATTGTTTCTCCTGCTAATTGGTCACTTCTGTGCTCTATGCAGGGAGCTGGAGGGCTGACTAAAAGCAGTGTAATGACAGGTCCTGTCTTCTTCCTCTTCCCCTCCTGTGCACTGCCTGACCATTACTCGCAGGCCAAATTTAATTACTGCAGGGCTGAATTTGATACCCCTGTCCCACACTCGATGCCAAATTTACTGAAACCATGTTCCTGTCCAGCAAGTTCAATACCTTTTATTATTTAAGAGTTATAGGTCACATAGAAGTAAGGATTTTGACAGTACCTTAGTTCTATTGTAGGTTATTCAAAATCGATGTCACTTTTGATGTCCGCTCCTCACAGGACCTTCTCCTCTGCTCTCCCCTTATCAGTTCCTCATATAACCATCTCCAAGACTTCTCCCGTGCTTCCTCCACACTCTGGAACTCACTGCCCCAACACATCAGACTCTCCTCCACCTTCACCAGGTTCAAAAGCAACCTGAAAACCCATCTCCTCAGGATTGCCTTTAACCTACAATAACCCTGATGCCACTACACCCCCCACAAACATGTCTGCCCTCACCTTCTGTCTCTTTCCTCCTCCACTGTAGATTTTAAGCCCTCGCAGACAGGGTCCTCTCTCCCTCTGTGCCAGTTGTAAGTCATTCATCGTTATCATTGTACTTGTTTGACTTATGTTATGTATGTATCCCCCCCTTTGAATGTACAGCGCCCTGGAATCTATGGTGCTTTAAAATAAATAATAACTTTGTTTGGCGGCAGATTCTGGGTTGCTATGTATACTCATTATGTCATCTCTATAGCCTCTATCTTCAGACTCATTCTTACTTCAGTCCTGGCCTGCAGATTTCAACATTGTTCTTTGTTCTTTTCCTATTATGAAACTTAAGACAGGATAATTAAAGCAACAACATAGATTCTTCAACATGACTTGGCTAGATTTACGTTAGGGAACAGCCCTGTGGTACCTCTCTCATATATGTCTGAAAGTTCGCTGAATGGTGTTCAGATGTATATCAAGCCACAACTGCTGTGGTGCCAAAGGCTAAAACAGAGCAAATGTTGTCAACTTGTGACTATGTTTGGTCTGTTTTCAGCCATACATGCTTTTGTTTGTGGAATAGGAAAGTGTTCAGAACAGTATGCACAGTATGAGCAAAGCCATAAGCTAAAACAGTGCAAATGCAATCAAATTGTGACTATGTTTGGTCTGCCTTAGTTTTTAGGACAGAATAGTGTAGAGTAGAGTATGCACAGCCAAGCTAAAGCAGTGCAAATGTAGGTAAATTATAATTACATTAGGTTTATTTTTAGATGTACACCCTTTAAATATTGTACTATACAGTACCCATACAAACAATGCCATAAACTAAAACAGTGCAAATGCAGTCAAATTGTGACTATGTTTGGTCTGTTTCAGCCGTACATGCTTTAGTTTGTGGGACAGAATAGTGTAGAATACAGTACCCACAGCCAAGCAAACCCAGAAGCTAAAACAGTGTGAATATAGTCAAAGTATGACTATGTTTGGTGTGTTTCCAGCTGTACACTCTTAAGATGTAAGTCTGAAAACTGTACTGTACAGTACACACATTACGAGCAAAGTCATAAGCTAAAACAGTGCAAGTGTTAGCCAATAAGTACATGGCAGCTACACTATGTTGTGCATCTGAATATCTTCAAGCACATATTCCAATGAATATGGAAGATATAGGGTTTTTTTTTTCCCTTTAATACCAGTCACATGAAAAAATACAAGAAAAATTATAAAACATAAAAAGGACATGAGGGGAAAAGTACCTCCTAATAGCCACGCTGCTATATTTGGCCGCACTTTTGACTGTCAATAATTTTTACAAGTTTTTATTACTTTTATTTCTTGCACCATCACCAAAAAAAAATCATCTGCCCAAAAACCCTTTCCATCTTTAGGGTTGTTCCCTGGCTTAAAATCCCACCCCAATTACGGTTTCAAGCCTCAATAGGGCTATGGATTACGCGTCCCCCCCCCGCAGTACAATACATTGTATTGTAGGGCCCGGGGGGAGAAATTTTACATGTCAATTGTTGGGCAAAAAAGCGCCCCTGTAAAAAGTTATGGGGCCCGGGGCCCCGGCCCTCCCCGTGCTTGGGGTTTCCCTGAGCTTTGGGATTACACACTGATCAGCGCGTGGTTCCAAAAAACCCCCGTATTGCACGTCGGACCAGAAGAAAAAGATGGACCCCGAAGAGGGGTAGGACCTAGCAAGACTGGGCCTAGGGGAGGAAAAAGGTAAGTATTGTTTTTTTTTTTATTTTATAACTACAGGACCAACACAAACAAGAAAAGAAAGTGGACAAACCCCCTTAAAACCTATACTTTGATTCTCAGTTTTTCGTTATTTCTGCCCCTCACCCCTATACTTCTTTTCTTCTTGGGGGGTTTCCATAGATGGGCAGGATTTTCTCTTATGTTTGTATGGTCTTTGTATAGAAGATATAATAGTATTCACCTAAGGGGAAACTGCAACAAATACTCTATGTAATGGCCAGAATTAGACTTATTTCTTATGCGCACACATGACAGCTTATCCTGAAAAGTAAACTCAACATTCAAGAATGCTTTAAATAAGCAATTTGTTGAACTGCGATTGTAGTACCCACCTATGGAAACTCACCACCGCTTTCAAAACACAAACAAAAAAAAACTTTTAACAAAAACAAAA
>JAODAL010054109.1:0-24838 GCA_025379985.1 Phyllomedusa bahiana | reverse complement strand
CTGAAAAAAACTTTTTTTTTAGCAAAAAATATATGAATTGCGCAAAAATCGTTATGCCCAAAGCATGACATTTTATTAAAAAAGGTAAAAAAAAAGAGGAAAATCGGGACATTGTATGCAAATTTGATAGGTTTTAAAATTGGTTACACCCACTATGGGTGGGACTTGGGTCTCCTCGGTGGGTTTTCTTGAAAAATGTGGCAGAAAACGCACAAAAAACACCCCAAATGAGTCCGACCCGCTTTCCTAGACTCCTTTTAGAAATTTTCTGTTCTGCCGTTTTTTAAAAACATGTTGCAAAAACAACAAGTAAAAAAAAAAAAGCGAAAAAAGAAGCTCGTGTAGACAGCAGAACTTTTTTTAATTAGAGTCATGGGGATGTTTCGTCTTTTTTTCCGGTTTTTTTAAAAAAAAAAAACGCTGAAAAAGGACGTTTTTCTGTGCGTGTAGACTACCCTAAGGGTGCTTTCACACGGTGGTTTTGAGGGTTTTTTTGTAAAAAAGACACAGAAATTTAAATACTGTACATTATGCACAAAAAAACGCGTCAAAAAATGCATTAAAAAATGCCCCCGTGTGAAAGACCCTAAGGAGATTCGTGACCACCTGGAGTTTAAAGTCAAGGCGGTCAGGAAGCAGTTAAAGCAAATTATGAGTGGGAATACCTCTTGAGTTAATGTTTTCTCCATTATATTTTACAAATAAAAAACAATTTAAGACTGCATCCCCCTGCAGGGGGACAAATATGGTCGGTTTACCCGGGCCCCGGTATTTGTCCGTTTTGCGGCCCGTCCCCACGGCGCGGGGTGGGGGGGGGGTCCCGAATGACGGAAAAAAAAGCCCTCCCCCTTCACAACCAGGTTTTTCCCGGAAAAAACCGGACAAAAGGGGATTGGCTTGTTGAATTTTTTGCGGCGGACGGGGGGGGAAAGACGCCCGGACGGAAATCCGGCAGTGGGGATGCTACAGGGTTTTCCATAGAGGACAATTGTGCCTTTTTCGGCCGTTTTTTCAGGCGGTCTGCAAAACCGCAAAAATGCCTGAAAAAAAGTCGAAAACCCCCTCGTGGGGACAAGCCTAAAAGTTTTTCCCAATCAAAAAAAAATGTCAGGTAGTTTTTGCCACTCTGAGAGCAGGATAAAAAGGGAGAGAAGCGAGCTCTGTGATATTTTAGGGTTATAGTAGAGGAGAGAAGCTGACTCTGATTATAGGGGGGATATTAGAGGAGAGAGTGGCTCTGTGATTATAGGGTTATATGATAAAAAGGGGAGAAGCTGAGCTCTGTGATATATGGGTTATTTGATAGAGGAGAGAAGCGGCTCTGGGTTATATAGGGTTATATGATAAAGGAGAGAAGCGGTCTGTGTATATAGGGTTTTTTGATAAAGGAGAGAAGCTGTATGATATATAGGGTTATATGATAGAGGAGAGAAACTGGTTGATATATAGGGTTATTGATAAGGAGAGAAGCTGAGCTCTGTGATACATAGGATTATATAATAGAGGAGAGGAGCTGAGCTCTGTGATATATAAGGTTATATGATAGAGGAGAGAAGCTGAGCTCTGATATATCGGGTTATATGATAGAGGAGAGAAGCTGAGCTCTGTGATACATAGGATTATATAATAGAGGAGAGGAGTTGAGCTCTGTGATATATAGGGTTATATGATAGAGGAAAGAAACTGAGCTCTGTGATATATAAGGTTATATGATAGAGGAGAGAAGCCGAGCTTTGTGATATATAGACTTAGAGAAGCTGAACTCTGTGATATATAGGGTTATATGATTGAGAAGCTGAGCTCTTTGATATATAGGATTATATAATAGAGGACAGAAGCTGAGCTCTGTGATATATAGGGTTATATGATTGAGAAGCTGAGCTCTTTGATATATAGGATTATATAATAGAGGAGAGAATCTGAGATCTGTGATATATAGGGTTATATGATAGAGGAGAGGAGCTGAGCTCTGTGATATATAGGGTTATATGATAGAGGAGAGGAGCTGAGCTCTGTTATATAAAGGCAGGGCCGTCTCTTCCATTGGGCCAGGTAGGCCATTGCCTGGGGGCCCCACGAGCTCAGGGAGCCCTCCTGGGCAGCCGCCTACCCTGCCCAGTGGAGCGACAGCCAGGCTCTGCCCGGGGGCAGCCGGGATTCGGGCCGCAGCGCCGGCTCGGAGCGTTCGCCGGGGAGGCAGGTGGGGTTTCCCCTTGGCGGGCTCCGAGTACCGGCGCCGCTCTGTGGCCCCTCATCACACGGCTGCATGGCCGGGTCACAGACCCAGCCATGCAGCCATCACGGCCGCTGCCTGCTCCGCGCGGTGCAAGCAGCAGCCGAGGCTGAACATCTGGGATCTACTGATCCCGTCATGTTCAGCTCCCCAGGAGGCCGCGGGGCAGGCGCGCGATGTGATGACGTCATCGCGCGCCCGCTCCGCGGCCCTGCAGTCTGCTGCCAGCGGCCACCGGCTCCGGCGTGGAGAAGAGGAAGGAAATCTGGTAAGTAAGATTTTTATTTATTTATTTTTTTTAAACTACTGGCACTACCTGGCAACAATGGGGGCACCTACCTGGCACCACAGGGGGCACGACCTGGCAAACAATGGGGAACATCTACCTGGCAACAGAGGGGACATCTACCTGGCTACAGAGGGGGCATCTACCTGGCAACAATGGGGACACTACCTGGCAACAGAGGGGGCATCTACCTGGCAACAGAGGGGGCCCGAGCTGGCAAACAACGGGGGCCCTACGGGGCAACCAGGGGGGCACCTGCGTGGCTCACACAGGGGGGCACCTACCTGGCAACAGAGGGGGCACTTACCTGGCAACCGAGGGGGCACTTACCTGGCAACAGAGGGGGCATCTACCTGGCAACAGAGCGGGCACTACCTGGCAAACAATGGGGGCACTACCTGGCAACAATGGGGACACTACCTGGCAACAGAGGGGGCATCTACCTGGCAACAGAGGGGGCACTAGCTGGCAAACAACGGGGGCACTACCTGGCAACAATGGGGGCACCTACCTGGCTAACAAGGAGGGGACACCTACCGGCAACAGTGGGGGCACTACCTGGCAACAGAGGGGGCATCTACCTGGCAACAGAGGGGGCATCTACCTGGCAACAGAGGGGGCATCTACCTGGCAACAGAGGGGGCACTACCTGGCAAACAAAGGGGGGCACTACCTGGCAACAGAGGGGGCACTACCTGGCAAACAATGGGGGCACTACCTGGCAACAGAGGGGGCAATACCTGGCAAACAATGGGGGCAACTACCTGGCAACAATGGGGGCACTACCTGGCAACAGAGGGGGCATCTACCTGGCAACAGAGGGGACATCTACCTGGCAACAGAGGGGACATCTACCTGGCAACAGAGGGGCAACTACCTGGCAACAGAGGGGGCACTAGCTGGCAACAATGGGGGCACTACCTGGCAACAGAGGGGGCACTAGCTGGCAAACAATGGGGGCACTACCTGGCAACAGAGGGGGCACTAGCTGGCAACAATGGGGGCACTAGCTGGCAACAATGGGGGCACTAGCTGGCAACAGAGGGGGCACTAGCTGGCACACAATGGGGGCACTACCTGGCTAACAAAGGGGGGCATCTACCTGGCTACAATAGGGGCATCTACTTGCTACAAGGGGGCATCTACCTGCCTGGACGGGGCACTACCGGCTTATGGGGGGGTTACTACCTGGCTATAAGGGCATCTACCTGGCTTTCTTCCAAAGCCGTTAGGCAGTTAGGTGGAGTGGGTGTGGCTTTTTGAAGGGGGCGTGACATACTGAAAAGATGGGCGTGCCCATGCAAATTTTTGGCGCGCCGCGCTACGCGCACCGCCGTCTAAAATCTCCTGCTTTTTCATTTTCAAAAGTTGGCAACTATGTACTACCTACTTACTAAATGTGGGGCGCCCATAACAAAGGTAGGAATCAGCAGCGAAGTGCTGATAAAGTGAGGATTCTAAGATGTTGTGCGTTGCATTCTGCAGGGACGAGTGGCGGCCCGGGACAAGGCGTCATGGCGGTCTGGACGGAAGGAGAGGAAAAGGGAAGATGAACGATTCAGAGAAAACTGATCATATAGTCTCCGGTGAGTCCCTGGTGTCAGGGGTTATTTTGCTATTATATTCCATCAGTGCTATAGTCTGTCATGTAATGGTGACCGGAGCTGGTAATGTTTATATTTGTTTCTTTGAGTAGTGTTTTTTTTTTGGGGGGGGGGGGGGGGCAGTACACCTCTCTGCCCAGGGGCCCATGGTGCTGTTAAGACGGCCCTGTATATAAGGGTTATATGATGGAGAAGCTGAGCTCTGTGATATACTGTATAGGATTATATAATAGAGGAGAAAAGCTGAGCTCTGTGATATACTAGGTTATATGAGAGGAGAGAAGCTGAGTTCTGTGATATATAGCAGCGGTCCCCAACCTTTTTTCCACCAGGGACCGCTTTTATACCAGACAATTTTTCCACAGCCCGGTGGGGGCGGGGTTATTAGGGGCGGAGTTATTAGGGGCGGGGTTATGGCAGGGTTGGATGTTTAGAATCACACACAAAAGAAACCCCCCAATAAAGTGTATACTGCAGACTGATTGTCAGCTCTGTGGGTCAGTATTATATTAATGCTGATCCACAGAGCTGACAGTCAGTCTGCAGTAATATTGATCAGCATTATACATGTATATAATATACATATGTAATTAGCTCTGTCATTATAGAGATATATGCCCCCTCCAGTAATGATATATAAATACATGCCCCCTCCAGTAATGATAGATAAATACATGCCCCCTCCAGTAATGATAGATAAATACATGCCCCCTCCACTAATGATAGATAAATACATGCCCCCTCCACTAATGAATGCCCCCATAGTAATATGCCCCCCAGTAATATGCCCCTCCAGTAATATCCCCCCCGTAAAAACCCTCCAATAAATCCCATTAGTGAAATGCCCCCTTAGCGATTGCCCCCTTAGCGAATCCCCCTTAGAAATTTTGCCCTCCATATTGGATAAATACACGCCCTCTTGTAGTGGAAGTTTAAAAAAAAAAAAGAAAAAAAAAAAGAAACTTTCCCATTCCCCGATCCCTGCGAGTCCTCCCCCAGCTCCGAAAAGACCCTGGTGCAGGGGGTGGACGACACGGCTGCATCATCCCCCTGCCCGTATCACTGTGGGTGCGGAGCTCAGTGAAAACCCCACTACAATGATAGGGAAAGCAGGGCGGTAATCTACCCCTGTTTCTCTTAGTGATGCAGCCGCACAGCCGTGGCGCAGCTTTCTCTGCCGGCTGGATTACAGGGGGCCGCCCGGGTGACTTTAGCCCGGTGTCACACTGCTTGCCGGCCCTTTTTTTTTTTCCCTTTTTTTTTTAAACCTGTCCAAAAACAAGAGGGCTTTTATTTATCCAGTACGGGGAAGGACATATTACTAAGGGGGGATACCCCAAAAGGGGCATTTACTAAGGGGGCATATCATAAGGGGGGATATCCTAAGGGGGCAAAATCACTAAGCATGATGTGTCCCCATGGCGGCGGACCGGCAGGGATGCGCTAAGGCCCGGTCCCGGGTCCGCGGACCGGCGGTTGGGGACCCTGATATTAAGGTTATATGTAGAGGAGAGGAGCTGAGTTTGGGATATATAGGGTTATATATAGGGGAAGGGAGCTGAGCTCTGTATATATAGGGTTATAAATAGAAAAACTGAGCTCTGTGATATATAGGGTTAGATAGAGGAGAGGACTGAGCTCTGTATGAAAAGAGGAAAAAAAAAGGGGGCGCACAATAGGTTATTTGTAACGGTAAAATATAAAAGTAAGAAAAATTTTTCTCCCTTCTAGTGTTGCGCTTTTATTTTAGAGGCACAACACTCATAAGGCTTGCAGGGCTATTTTACCCCGTACCCCTTACTACGGCACCATGGTTCTTTTGCTCCCCCTGGTGACCGGAGGAGAAAAAGCCACAAAAGGAAAAAAAAAAAAAAGGGCCCCGGCCACGTGCGGTGTGGAAAAAAACCCAAAGGGGCTAAGGTTCTAATTTAAAAGTTTTTTTTCTTAAATGTCGCGGCATTACCGAGAAAAAATTAAAAACAAAAACCTTAAAAAAGACTTTACGGTTCGCGCGGTGTACCCGGCTTAATCAAATAAAGAAAAACAAAAAACATAAAATTTAATAGGAAAACATGTATTGTAATTGGTTGTTACTTTTTTTTCCGGGAATGACGTGAAAAACACCTGTGATAAAAAAAGGGGAAACAATTGGGAGAAAAAAGTGTCAATCAAAAGTGAAGAGAGCAAGGAAAAGGACAGGAAGACCCGGGAGTATATCGGGAACCCCGTGCATATATTGTCTTCATATTGTTCGAAATAAAAATAAAAATAAAGTTAAATTATTTATAGTGTATTAATTGGGGTGGGGAAAAATATATTAGTTTGGGTGTTAGAAAAATCACACAAGAGTATTGAAAAGGGAAAAAAAGTGAAGAGAAATTGGAAGAAAAGAGAAGAGCGGGTGAATGGGAGAAGAGGTGTCCAATAGCAGGGAAGGCGGGAATACAAAGAACCAATGGGAAGGGGGAAAGGGTTTTGAAAAAATTTTGCCGCTTAAAAAAGATGTTAACGCGCTAAAAGTTTTTCATAAGGAATGTTTGAATTTGATTGGGTTAAATTTGGGAGAGGTAAAATTTAAATAACCAATAGGAGTCTGTATAGAGGCGTCCTTGATGGGTTTAAAACTGATGGGGTATTGAACTAACCAATCAGTTTTTCAGAAAATAAAAACTCTTATGGTCCAAAACTTAACCGGAATTATGGTTAAACCAAATGAAAAAGGGAGCTACTCCTCTAGGGCAAATAACATAGGAAAAGTGCATGACAGCGGGTGCCCCGAAAGAAGCGGGATCATTTTGTCAAAAACGGTTGGGGGACCGGGGACTTAGTGGGTCTGAGTATCTTGTGGAGATAAAAGTATTGGTTAGGGGAAGATTGAAGGAAAAAAAAGAAATCACCGGGGATCCGTAATACAGATACTTAGTGACTTGTTTGAGCAGATGTGAATAACATCGTGTGAAATATTGAAAATAGCAAAAAAAAATTACATTAAAGGTACAGTTTGGTTTATACATTACAAAAAAAAAAAACGGGAAGTAATACAGATTTTTAGTTGTTAAATCTCCAAATACAGAACAAGAAGCGCGAATAAATCCCAATTAAGACAGTATATACTGGTGCTGTACCTAGAACTTGTACAAACTAAGTGAAAAAATTTAAAATTAAAAATATATATAGCCTATTAAAGTCTTGTGGACTAAAACCTTTTGGACCTTTATTTAAAAGTATTTATTATTTGTTTTAATAAAAAATAATTTTTAAAAAAGGTATTGTTGTTCTTGCTATAAAAAAAACATAAGAACACAAAAATTAAAAAAAACTTGAAAAAAGATGGAAAAAGGGTCTCAACCCTTTTAATAAAATTAACTCAGTGGGATCATTGAGCCTTTTGGGGCAGGTCGTAATCTTAGATCCAGAACATCTCTTTTTTTCTGGAAGCCCGTAGCGGTTTGGTAGTTTCAGGGAAATAAAATCAACTGATGATATTTAAAACAGTAAAATCTCTCTAGAATTTTCATTTAAAAAAAATGACACCTGGCAGTAGGTCACCTCTTTTTTTCGCAGGCCCCAGGCCATTGAGGCGGAGATGAGGGGTCTGGCTTCACCCACATATTGGGGGGGAACTCATTCTGGGCATATATAAGAAAAACTTTTTCAGTTTAGTGTGTGTTTGATGGGATATATTGCCTTGTGGGTTTTTTAAATGATTTTTGAACGAGTAGTAATGCTAGTACAGAAACAAAGGGGGGACCGGGAGGGGGGAAACCCAATTTTAGATAGGGCGTTTTTGTGGTTTCTATGGGATTTTTTGACCGACTGGGACTACCAAGTTCTTTTTTTGGTGCTCTCTGTTTTTACCCCCCGGGTTTTGTCGGTAAAAAGTGGACCAAATAAGGGTCTTTTTTAAGAATGTGCCAATGTCGTTCTAGCGTTTTTTGTATTGTACCTTGAAGAAATTGAATTGGGGGAATGAGAGAGTATTTTATTCTTGAACTGTCATCCTGATTTTTTTCTTTTTTTCAAGACACCTTGTTTTTCAGGGGGTCGGCTTTTAGTTGGGGCATCTAATAGAAGATTCTCAGGGTATTTTTTTCCCGGGAAACTATTAGTTAGAATGTTTTTTTTTGATTTTATATAGTCAGAGTCCTCCGTACAGTTTTTGCGAAACCCTTTTTAAAGGCCAAACGGGATGTTACAAAAACCAAGGGTTATGGTGAGCACTTTTTAAATGGAATATAATTACTGTCTACATTTTTAAAAAGAGTAGTTGTGATAAATTTTTCCCCCCTTTTTATGAATATATTCAATCTAAAAATTCATGGATTCCCACTTGTTTTTGTTAAAAAGGAAATCCCTTTGTGTTGTTGTTAAGTGATTTATAAATGAGGAGATAATTTTGGGGGTTTCCAACAAAAAAGAGTCGTTAAAATTTCTTATAAGGCATATATATTGAAAAAAGGGGTTGCCCATAAATATATTCTTCTCGATGCCCCCATAAAAATATTAGCATAAGAAGGGGGGAACTTGGACCCATACAGGCCCCCCTTTTCGCCTATAGATTGGCGCTTTAAAAATGAAAAAAAATTTTTAAATTTTTTCCCAAACCCCTTTTAAAACTTTTTCAAGGGTTTTAAAATTTTTGGGGCTGTGTCCAATATATTTTTAACGCATTGGATACCAATTGGTTGGATATTGGAATTAAAAAAACAATCGGCGTAAAAAGGATATGTTGGATTTGGGGAATCGGGGAGATTTTTGAAAAATTGTCCTGAATCCCTGAAAAACTTTCAGATTTACAAAAAAAGGGTTGTGGTAAAAATCCAATGTGGGGAAAATTTATAGTGAAGAATTGATACCGGAGATTATTGGGGGGACCAGGGGGAAGGTGAGATCTTGTGGGTTTTTGGAGATAAAAAAAAATGGATAACTCGGGCTGGAATGAAATGAAATTTTTTTTTTTTTGTCAATTACCCCAAAAGGGGAAGGCCTCATTGAGAAAAGTGGAAATTTTTTTTGTTTTTTGCCGGAAGGGATCAAAGGGGAGACTTAAATAAGAATACTGTCAATATGTTGTTAGCTTCTAGTTGATATGCTGAATGATCCAGAATTACTGTGCCTCCTCCTTTATCAGCCGGTCTTATAACGATATGATGATTTTGTTTCAAATTATTATTTTTTTTTTTAAGAGCTTTTAATTCTTCCTTACTTAGATTTGAAGATTGTTGGACTGGGGTGATAGATTGCAATTCGTCTGAGACTATATCCAAAAAGGTTTTTAAATGGTGTCCTTGGGATCTAATAGGATAAAACTTAGACTTTCCTTTTACCTGTATTTTAGAGAAAGTGTCAGAAACTGGGTTGGCTCCTGTGGGATTTACCCACCACCAGTTTAACCTATCATAGGACGCCTCTATACAGACTCACTATTGGTTTATTCAAATTTTACCTCTCCAACTTTAACCAATCCAATTCATCTATCCCCATATGAATTTCTTTAGCGCGCATAACATCTTTATTATAGCGGCAACCTTTTTTCAAACCATTCCCTCACTCCCATTGGTTCATTTGTATTCACCGCCTTCCCTGCTATTGGACACCTCTTCTCCCATCCACCAGCTCTTCTCTTTTCTTCTAATTCCTCTTCACTTATTGCTTTACAATACTCTATGTAGTGATTTATCTACATCACCACTTCTAATATAGTTTCCCCCACCCCAATCAATACACTATACACTAATTTAACTTTATTTTCATTTTTATTATCGCAACACATATCGAAGTACAATATATGCACGGGGTTCCCGATATGACTCCCGGGTCTTCCCGTCTCTTCTCTTTGCTCGTCTCCACTTTTGATTGACACCTTTCTCTCCCAATTGTCTTCACTTTTCTCTATCACAGGTGTTTTCACGTCACTTACCTGTAAAAAAGTAACAACCAATTACAATACATGTTAGCACTATATATACTATATGTTTTTTGTTATTCTTTACTTCTGATGAAGCGCGGGTAAAACGCGCGAAAACGCGTAAAGTCTTTTTTAGGTTCCTATGTTTTTAATTTTTTTCTCGGTAAATCCCGCGACATTTTTAAAAATAAAAACTTTTAAATTAGAAGCCTTAGCCTTGGCTTTTTTTACCTACACCTGCACGTGCGCCGGGTCCATTTTTTTCTTTTTTTCCATTTTGGAGCTGAGCTCTGTGATATATAGGGTTATATAATAGAGTAGCTGAGCTCTGTGATATATAGGGTTATATGATAGAGGGAGGAAGACTTCCGGTTCCGGCACCGGAGGATGTAGCGCGGCTCGGCTCCCTATCCCTGCCAGCTCCGCCCGCTTCTACCTGCTTTCAGCAGCGCCGACCGGCCATAGAAAGCCGCAGCACAAGGCCCGCACAACAGCCGCTCCTATCCCCGTGGGACCGCTGTGCCCTGCGGAGCGCGCAGAGGACAGGAGGCACCCGAGACCAGCCGCAAGCGGACCCCAAGATAGCGGCCGCGGCTGCGGTGCATGTGCATCACCCTGACCAACACAATCAGTCAGACAAGCAGAGGGAGGGCACGGCAGCAGCGGGAAGGCAGTAAAGCCAGAAGCAGAGCTATTGTTTAACAGCTCGTTCTGAAGCAGCCCCAGCCCAACCATGGATGCCAGCACACCTTATGCTATTGACTATAAGTTGCTGGCCATGGAGATAGCCAGGCACATAGTCCCTGACCTGCAGGCCACCTTGGAGAGCACAGTGCAGGCCTCCCTCACGAAAATACAACATGACGTACAAGCCCAGGCTGTTAGGCTGGACGAAGTAGAGCGGAGAATAAGCAATCTGGAGTCCGATAATAGTGCCCTGAATGCTAAACTGAAGCGCTGCGCCAAAGCCCAGTTAGTCCGCAGGAGCGGAGGGGAGATCTCGAAAATCGCCCCAGACGGAGCAACCTAAGGATGGTGGGGCTCCCAGAATCATTTAAGCAAAAAGGTTCTTCAGGACTTGTCCCAGGAAGATTTGCCAGCAGCTCTGGGATTAACCATGCTTGCCGGGTTGAAAGAGCACACAGGGTGGGCCCAAGGGCAGCGTGTCCCAATTTCCAGAGCGCAATCCAGACAACGTAGCCGCACTGTAAATCATGAAATTCCTGGCTTCAACGACAAGCCGAAATTTTAAGGGTTTTATCGTAAACTAAAGGTCCCCTACTCATAAAAGGTCACAAAGTTCTTCTGTTTGAGGACTTTTCCGCTGAGTCTCCCGAGAACGGAGGGGCCTTCAGCAAGATATGCTCGCCGCTTTTCAAGCAGAAAATCCAAATTTCAAATCCTGCGACTTCAAGGTGTGGACACGGACGGACCTCCTCGCTTCTTAAACTTCAGCGGTGGAGGCGGACAATGGAAGTTGTACTTTACCTATCTAAGTTGAATTCGCCTGTTGCTGGAAAAAAGGAGTCATTTTTTACGCAACGAAGGGAGAGAATATTTTACCCATTGCTGAAAAGCATGTTATTGTTTGGTTATTCAGTTTTCGTTTGAGCTTTTTACTTGTGCAGTGCATCTCTTACTTAACCCCAGGATATTGCAGCTTCCCCCATGATGATCCATGGTTTTTTGGGTTGGGTCATCTTGGTCTCCTATACGACATGCCAACCCCCAGTCTAATAGCTTTTTCAGGATCTCTTTATGCGGATCATCTCTTGGAACATAAAGGGGCTCGTTCCCCCAAAAAACGGATGAAGGTGATCCGACATCTAAAGAGATACATCCGGATGTTGTCCTTTTACGGGAAAAAACCCATCTCAACCCGGGAGGATCTCAGGCGGTTGGAAAGGCTAGGGTTGGAAAACGTCTTTGGGTAACCAGCAGTGGGGGGTCAAGGGGGGGGGGGGGGGGGTCGCTACCATCATACACAAAAAATTTCCCCGTTTGAACAAATCTCACAGGGAGCATGATGGGGAAGTGAGCTCTCGCACTTAGTTATTAAATGGGGAGGTAGGGACCTTAGTATATATAATGTTTACGGCCCTAATGATTGAAAACCGAGCCTTCTTCCAGGATCTTGAGGGGGGATTTGAACAAACAGGTAGCAGCAGATCATAGGGGGGGACATGAACGAGGTTGTGGATCCTTCTGGTAGACGGGGAGGCCCTTTAAACATGCAAAAGGGAGGGACCACCCCACACCTAAAGAGGGGAGCCCTACATCATTTCACAGCCGCTGCTGGCCTGCACGACTGTTGGAGGGAAAGGAACCCGGATGAGCGAGATTTCACGTTCTTCTCCCCTGTCCATAAGTCGTGGTCTAGGTTAGACTACCACTTGGTATTCGATAACCTTTTGACCAGGGTCGAATATGTCCAGATCATGGATTTGGTCATTTCCGACCATGCACCAATCTCCTTGGACTTGGCAGACGCTTTCCCGAAGGGCACCGATTTTATTTGGAGGTTCCCGACATACCTGGCCAAGACGGACAGTTTTGAAGATATGGTCAGAAACTGGTGGACGGTGTATGCCACGGACAACGAGGTTCACCAAACTGACCCTATGCTCTACTGGGCGATAGCGAAAGCGGTTTTAAGAGGAGGGTTCTGGCCTACACTTCCTCCTATAAGAAAAACCTGAAGAGCTTCTACCTAAAGCCTCTGAAGCAGCCTCGGATGCGTATCGAGCTTTCCTACGAGATGGGTCAGACGCACATAGATTAGAGTGGGAAAAAGCGAAACGTGAGTTTGATTTATGGGCGGAGCGTAGGGAGGAACTTTATAGATCGCACATGCACTCCACTTTATTCCGATATGGGAATAAGTTAGGGAAGCTCCTAGCTAGAATTCTCAAGGGTTCCCATAAACCGGCACATATTCCAACCATCCGAATGCTCCACGACCTCCGATCCAAAGCGTGTTAATGACATGTGAACTGAGGATAACTACATCCAATAGAGTGCGCTGTGCAGCTCCTCGGCTCTTTTCCCATAAGCCATTGCTTTATGCAAAACAGTCAGTGAGGTCTGAATGGCAAGTAAACCCTCACACCGACCAATTTATTGGTTCCTCTCCTTAAGGAGAGACTTTTCCCCTTCCAATGATACCTTTAGGCATTTTTAATGCCTCACTTTACTCCTCCGTGGGCGACCTCCTTCCTCAGACAGCCGTGATTTCCTGTCTAAGGTGAAACTTCCTCGCTTTTCCGATTCGCAGAGGGATGTACTAAACGGGGACATCTCTGAATCAGAGGTTACAGCGGCTATACGTTTAGCTAAAGGCAGGAAAGCCCCGGGGTCCCGATGGGTTTTCGGAGGAATTATATAAAATCTTGATTGATTAAGTTGTCCCAACCCTTATGAATTATTACAATTTGGTTCTTCGCTTGGGGGCTATGCGCCCAGAGTCCAAAAATGCTTATATTAAGGTACTTCCCAAAAAGGGCAAAGATCCGCTGATGCCAGCCTTGTACAGGCCCATTTCACTAATTGATATTGACCAGAAAATACTTTCCAAAATCCTGGAAGACCGCCTAGCGGGTCTTCTGCCACAATTGATTGGTCCCGCACGAAAGGGGTTCATTGGGGGCGGGCTGCGGTGGCAAATATTAGGAAGATCTTGGCAGCCCTGGAACAAGTCCATCACGGGCCAGTGCCTGGAGATCAACCTGTCCTGGTGGCCTTGGATGCCGAAAAGGCCTTTGATAACGTGCGATGGGATTGGCTCTGGCTTGTCATGGACAGTATGGGAATCACAGGTGCTTTCCTGATGTATTTGTCGGCCATCTACAACAGTCCCACGGCCCAAATTCACTCCCCGGGCTTCCTATCCTCCAGGTTTCCGCTTCAGAAGGGTACCAGGCAGGGATGCCCGTTGTCTCCCCTCCTCTTCAATCTGGCCCTAGAACCCCTGGCCAAATTTCTGGAGAATTCGGACCTTTTTTCCGGGGTCAAGGTCGGAGGGGTGGAAATCAAGACCGCACTTTTCGCGGATGATATGCTTCTATTTTTGTCCAACCCCCTGTCCCATCTTCCCAAGGTCCTAGAAGTTTTACATCCATTTGGAAATCTTTTGGGGTACAAAATGAATGTTACCAAAAGCGAAATCCTGGAATTGGGCCCCAAATTATCACCCTCACAATGGAACACTTTAAATATTGATATCAAACGTGCCCAGAACCATATCACATACTTGGGAATAAAAATTGGTAGAACCCCTGATACCATATATAAATTAAATATCCCGCCGGTCATTGAGAAAATCTCTGAGGTCTTGAGGCGATGGTCCTCGCTTCCGCTTTCATTGGCTGGCAGGTGCCATGCTATCAAAATGATATGCTTCCAGAAGCTCCTGTACCCGTTGCAGACCCTACTGTTCCTATTCAGACATATTGATATCAATAAGATCAACTCTTGTTTTTCCAGATTTATTCGAGCTGGAAAAAAAAATCTGGATTCACCTTGTGGAAGTTGATGTTGCCTGTCCGGGAGGGAGGTCTGAACCTACCGGATGTTAGAGGTTATAATCTGGCTTGAAAGAGTTAATGCATCCGTGGCAACCACAGGCCCTGTTCCATACAAAGTACCCCAAACTACCTGCCCCGTTTAAATCCTCGGCGCCCGATTCGAGACACACTTATGGCATGGAAATCCGGAGGAGGACAGGTCTCTCCTTTACAATATCTTTTTTTTTTAAACTGTTTTTATTACAATTTTCCAAACTATCATTTTCAACAAAGGGTTGTGGGGGAAGGGGGGGATTTAAAAACACGTGTGGTAAATCAAAAAACAAAAAACTCAAAGTATGATTCGAAATAACATTTGTGCTGTTAAAAAGCAAATGAGTTATGAGAAAGCATGAATCAATTATATCTTAGACAATAGTATTAGAGTCCTGGAAGTAATGGTGATGTTGATGACGGGTTTTTAAAATGGCGTTCCCAGGTGTGGTCATGATTTTATTGTACAAATTATCTGTCCTGTGTGAAGATCGGGGGATGAGGCTTGGGATGCTGAAGGCTCCCGAGTAGAAACCTGGAGATCAGTTCTTTTAGCTGAGGACTTAGAAGTTGGTGTAGGTGTTGGTCTTCATTGGAGTGGAAAGGTTGTTCAGCTTTCCAGGATTAGGAATGTCATTTGATGAGATTCACTTAAAGTCCAAGCAGAAGTAATGAGGTTGTGGAGGACCTGTGGAGGTCCAAGGGCAGCATTCCATTTTTCGTTTAACGGGGACTTTGGTTTTTGGTGGCGTTAAGTCCCAAAACATGCTTTTCTCGATAATATTAATAAACTAAAATTTTCTGAGCAAGGAAAAGGGTTTTAAGGGGGATAGGGGAAGGGATAAAAACCCATAGCACGGGGAACCCCTCGGGCCTTTATTTTGGGGGCCCGTAGGATTCACCCTTGTGAAATGGGGGGGCAAAAGGGAAAAAGGGCACTATGCAGCAAACCCCTTGGTAACTGTCCAATCCCCAATTGTGGCCAGAAGCAGGTTAATGCGCGATTGAAAGTGGTTTGGGAGTATTTTTGATGAGGGGTTGCCATGGGAGGAAAATTTTCCCCACCCACTCCCCTTTTTGAAGGGGGCCCACCCAGCCCCATTCGTATAAGTAGGGTAAAGCTTTTTTCAGGAACAGGCGAGGGGGGGGGGTTTTTGGGGGGCCCCCCCCAAGTCTGGGGGGTATAGTTTTTAAAACGCTGCCGCCGAGATGCAGAAGTTTTGGGTTTTTTAGCTGTCAGGGGAGTTCCCGGGTTTGTATCTTGCAGTATCCCAAAAAAGGGCCCCTTTTGGGGGTTTTATTGGTGCGAAAAAAGGCAGTGTGTGTATTAGGAATTTTTGGGTGGGGGCCCCAAAAATGTTTGGCTGTTTGGGACAACCCCAAAAGGGCAGTGTTTCAATTTTGGGCCGTGTCCCCCCCACCCCGGGAAACCCAGGCCGGGGGAAGCCCCCAACCCCCCCATGAATGGGTTTAGATTTGGGGGAAAAATTTTCCCCGATTTTGTTTTTTAAAGGGGGCCATTTCCCAATAAGAGACACTGGCAATTTTTCCTTTGGAAGCTCCTTGATGGGCCTTTTAGCTTCCCCTCCACGTTATTTGTTTTTAAGTCCCCCCTCCACCGCACCCCACCCCACTCCCCCTAACCTAATACTGGATCGGTGGGAAAGGGATTTTTAAAAAAGCTCGGAAAGGGCCTCGAATTTCCTGTGCGCCAGCTAATTTTAAAGCATGTTAAAAATTCCATTCAAGATCACGAATTGCCGGATTTTTTTTGATCGTGTAGCTCTGAAGTTGTAAAAATTAAAAAGGGGAGGGTTTCTTTAATTAAAACTGAATTTAGTGCAAGTTTGGGTTAAGGGAAAAGTGGTTTTTTCCCTTTTGGGGGATCTACCGGGTCGCCCACCAAAATTCTGAGACCTTGGAGTCCCCCACCTTTGAAGATGGGGTGGGGTTTGCCCATTTGGAAGTCGGGGTTTTTCCTATGAATGTCAAGCCTAAGGGGAGGGTCTTGATAATAAAAAGTTTACGGCGCACTAAGCGCCATGTTTTCCAGGGGGTTAAGAGCAAGGGGTTAATTTTGACCCTCTGGGGGGAAATTTTTTTAAAAATGAGAGATGCAAAGGGTTTGGGAAGGAGATTTTCTGGGGAAAACTTGCCCCCGGGGTTCTACGGGGGGCTATATTTGATTCCCTGTAAACCCAAACTTTTTATTATGCACAGGTTAGAAAAATGTTATAAGATTTAAAAAACGGGAAATTAATGCCCCCTTTTAAAATTATTTGTTTCAGTTTGTTTAGAGGGGTCCTCGCTCTTTACCCCCGGGCCCAAAAAAGGGGGCCCGAACTGTTTTTTGATTTAGGGCTTTCAAACCTTTGGTCTAAAAGGGGCAGGGGGGGAAATTTCCCAAATAAGTAAAGTTGGGGTTTTTGGGGGGGAAAAAAGGGTAAGTTTTAAATTTGATTTGCTCTGCCCAAGAAACGAAAGTGGGGAACCCTGAAAAACGCATTTAGATTATGGTTAAGAGTTGTCCCTGAATTTGTTAATGGGTTTTGTCCTGTATAATTTAGTGGGGTCCCCCGTGATTTGGACTCCCAGGTTTAAAGAGGGGGAAAAAGGGTTTTTCCAATTTTTAGGGAGTAATTTGGGGGGTTCCAAACGGGCGGGGGGGGGCCCCCTCCAAGGTAGGGCTTTCAACTTATTTAAGTTTACTTTAAAAACCCATGAGGGTCCCCCCTTCACCTCTTTTCTTTAACACGTTTTGTTGGTACAACCCCGTGGGGCCCAAGATAAAAAACAACAAACTTCCCAAAAAACTGAGAACCCTTTTTCCCCCGTGTTTCCTATGGGGAATGGGCCCCCGAAACCCTTTCCCCGTCTAAAGTACCTCAAAGGGGTTTTTAGGGCAAGGGGCAAAGGAGTAAGGGGGAAGAAAAGGGGGCACCCCTTGGGCTCGCCCCTCCCAGCGAGAGGAAAAAAGGGGGGGAGGGTTAATTGGTTTTTTTTATCGTTTTAAAAACGGGGGGGTGGGTTTTGGGGTTGGAGAAAGGGGTAAAAAGTCCGGGAAAGGGCGTACCAAATTTTCGGGCCCCCCGCGAGGGGTTAAGGGAAAATTTCCCCCGGAGAATGAATCAAATTGCTTTTCTAACTTAAACTGAGGAAACATTGTAGGGGCACCGAGGCCCCAAAGCCGTTTGCATGCCTTTTGATGACCTGTCGATTTTTGACAAAACCTAATTGGGATGTCGGGTTAAAGAGATCCCGGGAAGCATGTCTGGAGTCTTGTTGCCAGGATTGAAACTAGAATTTTTTATCTGGGGTTTTTAAAAAAGATATGGGGTGATAAATCCCATTTCTTTGGGGCCCCCCCCCTGGTTTCTAGCACAATTGTGGCGTTTCCTTTCCCGAAAAATTTTTTGGAAAAGGTGCGTTGGGTTTTGATAGACGTCATTGGGGAGGGATTGTGAAGTTTGGGGGTTTTTCGGTTTAAGGGTTTTAAATTTTCCCCTGACAGCCCCTTGGGTCCCCCGGGGACTTATTGGGTTTTTTTTTGGGGAGATGGGGGGGGGGGGGGGACCCTTTTACCTCCAGGTTAAGATGGGTGGGTGGGTAAGTGCTCTTTTTTCAGATGTCAATTTTTTGGGGGGCGGCGTGGGGTTGAGATTTGGTTTCCCCCGTTGCTGATGAGTCAAAAGGGCGTTCCTGGTATTTTTTGTTAAATTTTGAGTAAAAAAAACCCCCAAATTTTCCTTTGCTAAATTTCAAAAATTTTTGGGCCCGTGGGAGGGTTTTGATTTGGTTATGAATTTTTTTGGGGTAGAAGGTTTTGTTAGGTTTGGGGAAAATCAAAGTCTCCCGATTTTCCCCTCATCTAAAGAAATGGTTTTCTTGCTAGTTTGATTGCCACTTGGCATGGGGTAGGGGTATGGTGGGGGTCCAGGAGTTTCTTAGCCCCCAGAAGGGCTGTCGGGTTTTGTTTCGTTTTGGGGGGCCAGAAAAATTTTCGGTTTGGGGATAACAGGTCCCGGGGGAAGTGTGGTGTATGTTTGCTTGTGGGGCCTTTCGTCGAAGTTTCGGGCAATCAAAAAAGGGGGACCCCCCCCATGGCCGCCCTTTGAAATCTGCCAGAGCAAAGGGGTGTTTTAACTTTGGGGCTCGGATCATTTAGGAAATTACCCAATGGAAAAGCAGATAAAGGGTTGGAAGTCATCTGATTGGGAAAAACAAAAAAAATTAAAAGGGGAAAACCCCCATAAATTTTTTTTGATCTCTGGGCAAGCTAATGCAAGGGTGTAAAACTGACCCCCCGGTGATCGGAAAAAATTTTTTATTTTTTCCCCCAATTTTTTTAGTTCTTTATTTGAGGGGCCAGAAAATAATCGATACGTGAGCTGGCGGGGGACCGCGGAAAGGTGGGGGAAAGTCCCCCTTGAGGTATGCTGGGCTCTCCAAGGGCAAATCAGGAAAAGATGCTGCATGAGGTAAAGAAAATGCCTGGGGCGTGTGGAACATTGGGGAGGGGGGTACCGGGCCCGTCCAGGGGGCCCCGGGGAAAAGCACGGGATTGAAATCCCCCCCCAATAAAAAAAGGGTTTGGGGGATCCCTGGGGCAGCAGGACTGAAGAAGTTTAGAGAAAAATTTTGTGCCGGGGGCATTTTGGGGGCATTAAAAATTTTGGAGGTTATAATGGTGGTGGAATTGATTCGAAGGGGATTTTTTAGGGAAACTAACCCCCCGGGTCCGCGATCTCCTCTAGGATCTGGAATTTTGAAAGGAGGGGCTGAGAAGGATGGCGACCCCCCTGTTATAGTAGAATTGTTTTCTGTGATACCCGTGTGTACCCAGGGGCCCCCTTTTAGTAAATTTCCCCCCCCCTTCCCCCCATGGGGTCTCTTGTAAGAAAGGGAATGTCCGGGTGTAGCCGCTTTTAAGTGCGGTTTGGGCACTCTCCTTTTTCCCCTTTATGGGGTTTATTAAAACCCGTACGTTTTCCCAAAGGGGAGTATGCGGGAATGTATTTAGGGTGACGAACCCTCCCGGGGCCCTCTGGTGGGTTGAGTAGGGCGGAGGGGGGCCCCGTGTTTCCAGAACCCGGGGGGGGGGGGGAAAAAAAACTGGAACCCAAAAGGGCAAAGGTTGAGAGGTACATAACAATTCTACTATCTCTATTAATACGAAACAGCAATTTAAAAAATCGTAATTTCAATAATGGAAAAATAAAACCTGAAGCATTTCTAAGTTTTGCCCCGGGTTTGGGGGGACCCGTTATTTTGCTAAAAAACAAGGGGCATTTATCCATCCCTTTTGCTTGCTGATCCCGACAGGTTTAGCCCCCCTGCTTGTGTTGGTTTAGTGTAATAAGGGAGTGCGAAATTTCTATCGTTTCCCTCAACTTTGCCGGGTATAGGAGGGTTTGGGAAATTTAATTTGGTTGTCGGTAGGGGGTTTTCTGGGGTTGGGGAAAAAAAATCTGCTTTGTAGTGCTGTTGCCGGGGAAGTCCTGAAATATGAAATTTTTTGACCTTTGACTACAAGCGTTTGCTTTTGGGGGAAGGCGCGCAGGATCTGTTCCCTTAAAGCAAAGTGTAAAAATTTTTGGGGATGGGGGGAGTGGGCGGGGTTTGGGCACCGGTGGGTTTTTGCGCCATGCGATGGATCTCTTGTTTGTGGCAAAAATTTTGGGGGGGGAGGGTTTTTGAAAAAAGGCCCAAACGTGGGAAAATTCCAAAAAGGGGGACAAAATGCCAAGGCTCTCTCCTTTGAAGGGTTCTGGAATTCCCAAAAAAAGCAGATTACGCGGCCCGGGTCCCTTTCCCAATTGTTTTATCTTTTCCTGCCAATTGATTTGCTGGTCTGGTGTGCCGAGTCTTGCTGTAACTGCAGTTGGTACCCACTATAATTTTTGTTGTTTGTCTCGGTTCCTGATTCTCTGTGCAAATTTCCAGATATTTGAGCCCGAGCTTAGGGTTTTTCTGAGGGTTGGAATAAGTTCTTTCCCTTTTTTCTATTTTAAGGGGATTTTGATGGCGGGGGAATGGGCCGGAGCATTGCGGCCACCCGTTTTTGATCTAGGGGTTTTAGGGCCCTTTTGGGGGTGGGGGGGTAAAGGGGCCCTTGCTCAACTGTGGTTCATTTTCCAAATGCGAGGGCCCCTGGTCGGGGTGTTCGTGGGGGGGGGTCGGGGTCCGGCCCCCCCTGAATTTGAGGTCCTTTTGGTTTTAGAACTTTAAAATAATGGAAGAGGATCCCCTTCTTCAGGAGGGTGGGTTTTTGGGTTTTATCGCTGTTGGTTTCTTTATTTTGGGGGAGCACTTGAATGAGAAATTTTTTAAAAGCTGTCGAAAACACGGGGGGGAAAGGGGTTTTTATAATGGTCGTGGGGGGTGAATGATCTTTTGAATTTTGTTCAAAGTTACAAAGTATAGAGTCTTTTGAAAGGGGGACCCTTTAGTGGGTTAAATAAATTTGGGGTTTCCCAAAAGATAATTTTAAACATCAAAAATTGGGGGGGGTTTTCATATTCACCGGGTTAAAATCTTTTTAGGTTTTTCTTGTGGGAATTTTTGAGAAAAATGAGTCCTTTTCCCTTTTGGGAGGTGGTGAGGGTTGCGGATGATGGGGTTTGTGGGGAAGAGGCTTTAAAGGGGAAGCGAGCAGGCAAGCTTCAAAAGGTTTTTTGATTTGGGGTGTGGTGATTTTTTCCCCCTTTCCCCCCTTCCCTCCTTCCCTTTTGCCTGCCCATTTCCCAATTTGTTTTTATCACTTGGTGGGGTGTAGGGAAAAAAAGGGGCTGCTTTTTTCCCGCGACTGGCAAAAAGGTCCGTTGTTTTTTTTTGGTTTCTACAAATTTCAGAAAGGGTGCACTTATCTTTTAGGGCCAGCAGGTGGTAGTGTTGTATGGCGTTGATAAATCCAAGTGTTGGCAGGGGCCCTTTATTAAAAACAATTTGGGTGCGGGAAAATTTTTGTTTAGAGGTGCTGGGCATTTTAATACTTTTTGGGGGAGAAAGTCAGTTTTTCCAGAAAAATTTGGGTAGAGTCCTTTGTATTGGGGAAATTTTCGGGCTTTTAGATGTTTCGGGGCAATTAGAAAAATTTTTTTACCCCAGTAGATGGCAGTGTTGAAATTTGTTGATGGGCCCAAAAAGGGCTGCACGCGGGGGGGGTTTTGGGCCTGGGCCCCCTCCCGATAACGGCGTTAAAGGGTTTTTGGGGATTTGTTTTGGGCCCCCACTGTAACATTTTGGGATTGGGGTTTACGGGAAAAAGTTTTTAAATTGTGATGCTCAAAACTTATTCAAGGTAGAAAGGGCGGGGCATATTTTTGGTTTTCTGCTCCCCGGAAGGGTCGAGTTTGGGGGAAAAATTTGGGGTTTTTCCCGGCCCCTTTTTAAAGGTTTAAGTTTCCCGGGGTACCTCGGGTTTCCTTTTTTTGGTTGTCTGGAGGGGGGAAAAGGGGGGCAGGTTTCCCGCCACTGATGGTGTAATGGCCGAAGTTGTCTTTGGAAAATGGGGGGGCGTATCCCCCCGAAAGCGTGGGGCCCGGTAAAAGGGGGGTTTTTTAGATGCGAAAACCCCCAGATTAGGTTATGGGCCTTTCCCCCCGGGGGAAACGGCCCCTAAACCCTTTCCCTGGGGCTCGGGATGAGCTGGGTCGGGGGCCTATCCCCATTTGGTGGGTGCGCTGCGCGGGGGGCCTGCGGGTTTCCCGATCGGGGCCTGGGGGTTTCCCCCGGGGCCCCAGGATCCCTCCTGCCTCAGAACGGTCCCGGGTGGGAATGCGCCCCTCTTTGGGCCCTTTTTAAAAATATCTAAAGCTATACTTTTGGGGGGGACCACCCAAAGTTCCCTTTGGGGGGACAATCAAACCCCCTATTTTGGGCTTGGGGAGGGACGGGGGTCTGCAGAAGGGGGGCCAGGTAAGTTTAATGCATAAACAAATTAAATAGATGGCAAAACCCCATGCAAAAAGATGCAAAGAAAAATTTTTCGAAAACATGGCCCACACATGCCTTGAAGCATACCCCCTTTTATTTCTGTTTTTTTTGGGTTAAAAGGGATATTTCAAGGGAGACCACTCTGAATGATTTTATTCCCTTTGCCCGGGAGCTAAACAGAGTACTTGTACCCTTGGACTGTACAAAAAGGATGAGGGGGATGGTGCCTGAGATTGACAAAATCGAAAGGCCTTTTAAATTTTGGGCAACGTCATTGGGTGAGTCCAGATTCCAAAAGGGAAAATTTAAGGGGGCTGGGCGCCCATCCGTGGGAATTTCATATGCGGACCTGGCAGAAACCTTCCCCCAAACAAATTTACACAAGCGATTTATCCCTTTCAATCTCCCGGTTTTTCCCTGGGATTCCCTGATAGCCCAAAAAACTTTTGCCCCAAATCCCAGGACCACAAAACTGCCCTTTTGGGGAAGGCCAGTGGGAATGTTTTGCCCCTCGCAGCAAAAATGGGCCCGTTTGTCAGATATTTTTGGGTGCTTTTTGGGGGGGTTACATTTAAAAAGCCCCTACGAAAATTCTGATTTTTTCACTCCCCCAGAAACCCCCTTTAAAGGGGGGAGACGGGTTTACCCGTCACGGGGGGGAAGCCACGCCGACCTACCCGGGAATAGTGAAAATAGCCTTACTTGCGAAAAAAACGTGCCTACTTCCCCAGGGATAAAAACCCAAACTCTGCCGCCCCCCCCAATGGGGTTTGGGAAGCACCCAAAAAGGACTACCTTTTTCGCCGAAAAGGCTTGAAAAGAGAGGCCAAAGAGGGGGCGAACCAAGGGTTTTTTTAAAAGGCGTTGGAGAAATTTTTATTGAATCTTATTCCCGGATAGAGAAATCAAAAACCCCCTGATGAAAACCCTTTAAAACAGGGGGGCTGGTATTGCGGAAAAGGGGAATCAACGGAAATTTTGGGGAAAATTTAAGTATGAGAGTACATTTCATATCATCACTTTTTAACCAGATCGGTTTCTTGCTGGGGGGTTCTTATTCCATAGCCCCCAAATGCTCATTGCTCATTTTTTATTAACATTATATGTTTTGGGGTTAAAGGGGGATGACGCCCCCCACTTTGGTTTCTATTTTTTTGGATGTTATTTTTTGTATAGGAGGGTATTTGTCCCTGTTTTTGTTTGACTCTGTAAATGATGCATCAATTGCTCGGGCAGGGGCCCATTAATCTTGCTTTTTCCTGTCCTTTACCATGTCAGAGATGTATGTGTTATGTAATTGAGAAAAGCAATAAAATGTGTTTTTTTTAAAAAAAAAAAAAAGGAGGGAGAGGAGCTAGTTTGTGTATGAAAGGGTTATATGATAGGGGAGAGGGCTGAGCTCTTGATATACAGTGGGGAAAAAGTATTTTGTAGCGACCAAATTTTGCAAGATCTCCCACTTGAAAATGAGGGGGGGCTGTAATTGACATCATATTAGACCTCAACTGGAGACAAATCTTGGGGGAAAACCCCGTTTGAGGTGCAAAGACTTTAGACTGGGGGTAGGTTCACCTTCCCCGCAGGACAATGACCATAAAATTTTCTCCAAATCCAAACCTAAATCCCATTTGGGAATTTGCAAATTCTGTTCACAAAAAAATTCCCAACCCCAAATTTACTGAGTAGAGCAATTTGCAAAAAAAAAAAAAAATGTGCAAAAATTGCAGCCTCTAGATGTGCAAAGCTGGTAGAAACATCCCCAAAAACTGCAGTGTCATTGCAGCTAAAGGTGGTCCCACAAAGTACTGTCAGAGGGGCTGAATACGATGCATCCAATTTTTCAAAAATTTGAAAAGCCTTATTTTCTTAACACTTCACAAATACTTGCTACTTTGTGTTGTTTTTCACATAAAATGAAAAAAAATGCATTTAAGTTGTGTTCATTGAAAATGAAGAACAGTTTAAGGGGGAGGAAAACTTGTGCAAACCCCCTGTTGTGCAAATATTACAGGAAAAATTGCTGTTTGAGATTGTTTTAGCCTTTACCCTTTAACATTTTGTCTAGGACTACTTTTATTCACTCACCCCAGTCCGTTTTTCTTGGTTTCATTTTGAATTCCGGGGGCCCGTTACTTGGCTTTAATATGCTGCAGTAGGGGGCAGAGCCTACGGGGTGAGCGGGGGCCCTCTAAGAGGAGCTCCAGCACTTGCCCCCGTAAATCCCGTGTTGGAGGGCATAGGACTTACAAAATCCCTGGACAACAAACAAGGGTGTTTCTCATACTCACTGGGGGTATTTTGGGCACTTTCCAGACC
>JAODAL010054108.1:0-24838 GCA_025379985.1 Phyllomedusa bahiana | reverse complement strand
ACCTGTTCCACGGGCCACCCAGGAGGCAGCGGGAGATTAGGGAGGGGGAATAAGTGGCTAAAAAATTTGGGTGTAGAAAAGAGGGATTTGGGTTTTTGGAGAACTGGGCTGACTTCTGTCTTGGCTACAGACTTTATGCTAGGGACGGGCTGCACCTAAATGGGGAGGGTGCAGCTGTATTGGGGGACAAAATGACCAGGAAGTTGGGGGAATATTTAAACTAGATACTGGGGGGGGGAAGGGTAACTACAAATATAGCGTGCAAGATAGTGAAGATAGAGAGCTGGGAATTAGGAATAAAACAGGAGGTGGAGTGGAGGAAGGGGGTGTAGCAATAGTTAAAAAGAACAGGAGAAAGGAATAAAAACTGAAAAATCTCATGCGACCAATGCCAGGAGTCTGACCAACACAATAAATGAACTAGAATTATTAATTGCTGAAGAATAATATGACATAGTGGGGATAACTGAGACATGGCTGGATGAGAGCTACGACTGGGCGGCTAACTTACAGGATTACAGTCTATTTAGAAGAGATCGTAAACACTGGAAGGGGGGAGGTGTCTGTCTCTATGTAAAATCCTGTCTTAAGCCAACACTGCGGGAAGATATAAATACAGGTAATGAACATGTGGAATCATTATGGATAAATATACATGGGGGTAACAACAATAATATAATTCTAATAGGGGTCTGCATAGGCCCCCAAATACAACTGAACCCATGGAAGATGTAATCCTGTGTGCAAGTGGGTAAGCAACTGGCTCAGTGATAGAAAACAAAGGGTGGTAATTAATGGTACATACTCAGACTGGATCCCTATTACTAGTTAGGTACCACAGTGGTCAGTATTGGGCCCTATCCTCTTTAACATCTTCATTAATGATCTTATACATGGATTGCACAGTAGAATGTCGATCTTTGCAGATTATACTAAGCTCTGTAAAGTAATCAACACAATAGAGGGTAATGTGCTATTACAAAGAGATCTGGATAAGTTGGAGGCCTGGGAAGAGAAATGGCAGATGAGGTTTAACACAGATAAATGCAAGGTTATGCACATGGGGGGAAAAATCCATTACATGATTACATGTTAAATCGAAAAACGCTGGGTAAAAGTGGAGAAGGACTTGGGAATCCTGGTGGACAGTAAACTTAACTGTAGCAACCAGTGTCAGCAGCTGCCAAAGCAAATAGGTTTATGGGGTGTATTAAAAGGGGCATAGAAGCACATGATGAGAACATTATTCTCCCATTATTTAAGTCATTGGTTAGACCACACATGGAATATTGTGTACAGTTTTGAGCACCAGTTCACAGGAAAGACATTGTAGAGCTTGAACAGGTAGAAAGGCGGCAACAAAAATAATAAAAGGACTGGGTGGACTGCAATAACCTAGAAAGATTAGCAAGATTAGGATTATTTAGTTTAGAAAAAAGACGGCTTCGGGGGGACATATTAAGTATGTTTAAATATATGAAAGGTCAATATAGAGATCTCTCTCAAGATTTATTTATACCCAGGACTGTATCTAGAACAAGGGGGCATCCTCTACGGCAAGAGGAAAGAAAGTTTCTACATAAACATAGAAAGGGATTCTTTACTGTTAGAGCAGTGAGACTGTGGAACTCTCTACCAGAGGAACTTGTCATGGTGAATTCAATAACAGAGTTCAAAAAGGGTTTGGATGCATTTCTGGAGCGAAATAATATAACAACTTATAATGACTGGGATTCTGGAGTAGCATCATTGATCCAGGGATTATTCCGATTGCCAGAATGGAGTCGGGAATGAATTTTTTCCCTAAAATGAGGACAATTGGCTCCTGCCTCATTGGGGTTTTTTGCCTTCCCCTGGATCAACACTTTAGCAACACTTTAGCAAAATAGGCTGAACTGGATGAACATCTTGGGCGACATGTATGAAGCTCGCCACGTCGGAATGCAATTTTTCGAGCGCTCGAACGTGAAAGCTGCGGCTCATGTATGTCGGCGCCAGAGGTGCGCTGATACATGCAGTGTAAAGTCCGTTGCGCCTCGCCAGTGTGTAAGGCGCAGTGAGGGACTTAGGCGCAGTGCGGGACTGCGCCAAAGATTCGCCGCCCGAGGTAGTGCGAACATACATGCGGTGAAAAGTCCACCACGCCTCGCCAGTGTGTGAGGCGCAGTACGGGACTTAGGTGCAGTGCGGGACTGCGTCTAATAGTCGCCGTCCGAGGAGGTGCGCTCATACATGAGGTGAAAAGTTCACCACGCCCCGCCAGTGCATGGGGCGCAGTGCGGGAATTATGCGCAGAAGGGAGTGCGCCTAACATGTATTCTGAATCGAGACAGGCTGGAAATGAGCGAAAAATCATTAAACATGTCAGTGCGGCATGGAGTATGAATCAAAAAATCGCTTTTATTAGGTGTATTATTAGGTGTAAAACATCAGAAAAAGTGCTCAAACCTACTAAAAAAATACATAAATAAAATAACTTTCCATAAATCAAGAACGGCGCTACATCAGGAATTTGGATATTGGAAATTGCCGGGAAATACAGTAATTCAAATTCTGTAAGCCTGTTGCATAAACCAACCAATCAGAATAGGAGCGACAGTGACCCATTATAACCTATGGAGAAGTATGGACCAATCACAGGCAAAAGCGGGACAGTTCAAAATACAGTAAAAATGCAGAAAAGAGCTGATTGGTTGAGCTAGCGGGGGCTTGGCTATCTCTGCCAATCAGAGCGCGAGCTATTTTGCCCCATTGTAGTCTATGGCCAGATCGGGGCAATGAAATCTCGGCTCTCAGCGCCGTGCGGCATGGAGTATGATTAAAAAAATCGTTTTGATTAGGTGTAAAACATTATTTGAAAAAGAGCTTAAACCTTCTTTAAACATAAATCAATCAAATCCCTAACAACGCGTTTGTCGCCGAGACCGGCGCTACATTAGGAATTGTGATATAGAGAATTGCCGGGAAATACAGTAATTCAAATTCTTTAAGTGCTTCTCATTGGTCGGCAGAAACCAGCCAATCAGAATAGGAGCGAGAGTGAACCATTATAGCCTATGGAGAAGCATGGACCAATCAAATGCAAAGACGGACAGTTCAAAATACAGTAAAAATGGCAGAAAAGAGCTGATTGGTTGAGCCCAGGCGGCAGATATGAATCCACCAATCAGATGTAGTGCGTCTAGTTTGAGTGGAGAAAGAAGGGTGTGATAGAGGGCGCCCTAAAAGTTAATACTGTCTATGGGAAATATTCTAGCACTGTGATTGGTTGGGGGGAAGAGGGGCTCGTCCAGCTTAGCCAATCAGCGGGTGAGCTACTTATCTCATAGAGTTCTATGGGGAAAAGAAATGCAGAGCGAGCTCTGTTTGTGATTGGCTAAGTTAAAAGAGGCGCGGTTATTTGGACCAATGGGAGAGCGAGCGACGCTATTATGGGTTTTCTAATGTAATATATAATAATTCTGTAAATGGCTGAAATCAAATATTAACACTCATTAAGTTGTACCGTTGTGTATATAAAACGAACAATAATATGGGAGTAACGAAAAAAAATAAATAAAAATGAATTCAATGAATTCATTTTTATTTCTTTATTTTCGTTACACCCATATTATTGTTCATTGGCTAACGAAAATAAAGAAATAAAAATTAACTCATTGAATTCATTTTTATTTCTTTATTTTCGTTAGCCCCACATTATTGATCATTTTATATACACATCGGTACAACTTCGTGAGTCTTATAATTTGACTTCGGCCATGTACAGTTTTATTATTAACGGCAGGTGTCACGCATGAGCTGCCACTGGCTGACATCAAAGTTACACAGGGAAGTACTCCTGTCCGCCTGGATCATCAAAAAAACGTTAATGGCCTTTTTCTGTTCATACAGTCGGTCCAACATGTGCAGGCTGGAATTCCAACGGGTGGAAACATCGCATATCAGAGTGTGTTGGGGGAGGCCGTTCTGCCGCTGCAACTCGAGGAGAGTGTTCCTGGCTTGGTAGGAATGGAGGAAGTGCATGCACAGTTTCCTGGCCATTTTCAGAATCTTCTGAAGATTGGTGGAAGAACTTCAGGAACCTTTCACAACCAGATTGAACACATGTGCCGTGCAGGGCGCATGGACCATCCTTCCTCGGTGCAGCGCGGACACCATGTTCCTCCCATTGTTCGTCACCATGGTTCCGATTTGCAGTTGGTGCGGAGAAAGCCACACATCGATTTCTTGCTGCATGACGCGGAGCAGTTCCTCCCCTGTGTGACCGTTCGCCGAGGCAAGCCAGGTGTAGAACTGCGTGACACCGCTGTGCCCTACACATGTGGTATGATGGAGCAGTACTTGTGGAGGCTGAGATGGTGGTGGTGGTGGTGGAGGAGGAGGAGGCGGACATTTGCGCAGGAACCGCAGTTTGACAACGTGGAGGAGAAAGCGGCGTTTCCTGTCCAAGTTGCTGGTGTGCCTTGGCAGGAAGCACATTCACCCAGTGGGCCGTAAAGGACATGTACTGGCCCTGACCGTAGTTACAGCTCCAGATGTCCGCGCTGCCATGCACCTTGGAACAAACCGATAAGCTCAAGGACTGGCCCACCTTCTGTTCTACATATTTATGAAGTGCTGGTACTGCCTTTTTGGAAAATAAATTACGGCTTGGAACTCTCCATCTCGGCTCGGCACAAGCCATTAGTTCTCTGAACAGTGCAGAGTCCACCATTTGGAAAGGGAGGGACTGCAGCACCAACAACTTGGACAGGAGCACGGTCAGCTGCTGCACCTTAGGATGGTTGGACGCATACTGTTGTCGCTGAATGACTGCTGGCGCCATGAGTAGCGAGGAGCAGGAGCATCTGGACCGGTGGATGATGTCAAAGAGAAACAGCTCCCTTCTGCAGAGGTGGTGGAGCCCTGACTGGCTGCAATGGCATGCATGTCACTGGGCGCTGCTGCTGCGGCGGCGGCAGGATGGACCACCACATCTAAGCCACGTTTCTTGCAGGCCACCGGTCGGTGAAGCTGCATGTGTTGACGCAGGGCCGTGGTGCCAACGTTAGCTCCCTGGCCACGCTTCACTTTCTGCCCACAGATTCTACATATACCCATATTCGGCTCCTCCGGTGTCTTAGCAAAGAACTGCCACACCGCCGAGTAGCTGATTTTACCGCCAACGCTCCGCACTGAGTGACTACTGCCGCCGCTGCCTCGCTGAGCCCCTGTGCCGCTACTTTCTTGGACCTGCGAAGCGGGTTTTTTACCCCATGGCCGTTTGGCTCCCGACCTCACACTGCTGCTACCCTGCTGACTAACGGTCACATAGCCCACTTCTGGCGCCCCTTTCCCCGACCACAAGCGACCCCTTTTCCCCAACATGATGAACCCTTGCCTACCCATTTCCCAAGTGGGGTCGGTAGATAAATCTCAATTTGGGTTTCATCGTAAATGTGTCCCCATCACGGTCTTGTATGCGAGGTGCCCCCCTCACAAATGGACCTCCATCCCACCTTCGATTATATTTTGCCCCCCTACGAAAGAAGGGGAGATATTTTTTCCCATTTTTCGCTCCCAGTACGCTATGCCCTCCTAAAAATTGTTCTCCTCGTATATAGTGGCGCTGACCCAACCACTATAACTCGGGTGAGGGAACCGGAGGGGAAAAGGGGGGGTTGGGGGAGGGGGGGGCCGCTGACCCCCCCGGGGCCCTTTTCAAACAAGGGGTTGTTCTGAGGTTCCCCCCGACTCTTGGGGAGTTTTTATATGTCATTGGAGGAAGTGGATGCCCATCAACCAATCAAGACCCTTGGTTCCAAGTCACCCGGCCCTTTAAATGACAGGGGCATTTTTGGGGGGCCTCTCCGAGTGCCCCCTGCTTCCTCCCCTTTGCTTATGCGACCTGGGCCTGGAATTTTTTGTGCCTTGCCACCGCAGGTGAAAGCCGCCCCCTCTTGTCTGACATACGTTTGCCCTAAAATGTACAGACATGTTTATGAAGAATTTTAAAATTGATAAATACACACCCTGTTTTTTACCCCAAATAAACCCCGAAAACAACGGGGGTAAACCCCTTTGGGTTTTAAATTGCGTCCACAAATGGGCAGGAAAAATTGACTTCTATGTGCCGTTTAAAAACCTGTGTTTTTATGAATGAAAAAGCACAAAAAGGGTTTAAATTTAAACCTTTGGGAAAGAATTATCTACAGAATTTTTTCGGGCGGTGAAAAAATAAAGTTTCTTTTATGAGTCAAAAGCAGAAAAAAACTTATTAAAAACCCTTGGTGTAAATTCGCCCAAAAAATTGAGCAACCCCAAACTCTAGCTTTTTGTGTGTTAAAGGCATGTTTTTACGCTACACAACAAAGAAAAAACTTTAATTAAACCCCTTCGCTTGTGAATTATGCACAGGAAAAATTGTATTTTTTTTGGGGGGGGGAAAAAACGGGTTTTTTTTTTGTACCACACAGAAAAACAAAGCTTAATTAACCCCGGGATGTAAATTGCCAAAAATAATTTTAGCACCCCCCAAAACTACGAGCTTTGTAGCTGTTACAATGTTGTGTTTTTTACGTACACAACAAGGAAAAAACTTTAATTACCCTTTCCTTGTGATTAGCACCGGAAAATTGTATTTTTTTTCGGTGAAAAAAAACGGTTTTTTTTGTCACCCCAAAAAAAAAAAACGCAAATTAAACCCCTGGGGTAAATTTTCCAAAAAATTGAGCACCCCCCAAACCCCTAGCTTTTTCGTTTAAAAAAGGGGTGTTTTTTACGCACACAACAAAAGAAAAAAAATTTATTAACCTTTCCCTTGGAATTTGCAAAGGAAAATTGTTTTTTTGGCGGTGAAAAAAGGGGGTTTTTTTTGTCACCCCCAGCAAAAAACAAGCTTAATTAACCCCGGGGATTAAAATTTCACAAAATATTTTAGCGCCACAAAAATCGGCTTTGTACGGTTTTCAATGTTTTTTTTTTTACGTACACAACAAGAGAAAAAAATTTTAATTAACCTTTGCTTTTGAATTATGCAAGGAAAAATTTTTTTTTTGGCGGGGAAAAAAAACGGGTTTTTTTTTGTCACCACGCAAAAAACAACCTTAAATTAACCCGGTGTAAATTGTGAAAAAAAATTGAGCGCCACAAACTATTACTTTGAGCTGTTACAAAGGCGTTTTTTTATGTTACAAACAAAAGAAAAAAAATTTAAAAACCTTCGCTTGTGAATTATGCTACAGGAAAAATTTTATTTTTTGGGGGTGAAAAAACGGGTTTTTCTTGGAGTCACCACAGCAGAAAAACAACGCTTAGTTAACCCGGGATGTAAATTGCGCCAAACAATTGACAACCACAAACTACGAGTTTTTTTAGCGTGTTACAATGGCGTGTTTTCTACGCTACACAACAAGAGAAAAAAATTGTAAATTAACCTTCACTTGTAAATTATGCTAGAGGAAAATTGTATTTTTTGGCGGGAAAAAGACGGTTTTCTTGGAGTCACCACAGCAGAAAAAACAACGCTTAATTTAACCCCTGGATGTAAAATGCGCAAAAGAATTGAGCAGCCACAAACTACTAGCTTTGTAGCGAGTTACAAAGGCGTAATTTTTACGATACAAAAAAAGAGAAAAAATTGTAATTAACCTTCGCTTGTGAATTATGCTACAGGAAAATTGTATTTTTTGACGGTGAAAAGACGGTTTTCTTGGAGTCACCACAGCAGAAAAACAACGCATAATTAACCCCTGGATGTAAATTGCGCAAAAGAATTGAGCGGCCACAAACTACTAGCTTTGTAGCATGTTACAATTGCGTGTTTTCTACGCTACACAAGAAGAGAAAAAATTGTAATTAACCTTCGCTGGTGAATTATGCTACAGTAAAATTTTATTTTTTTTGGCGGTGAAAAAGACGCTTTCTTGGAGTCACCACATCAGAAAAA
Organism: Phyllomedusa bahiana; assembly: GCA_025379985.1. NCBI lineage: Eukaryota > Metazoa > Chordata > Amphibia > Anura > Hylidae > Phyllomedusa > Phyllomedusa bahiana. Next base: position 16,911 of record JAODAL010054108.1, on the reverse strand, counting down.
CAACGCTTAGTTAACCCCGGGATGTAAATTGCGACCAAACAATTGAGAAAACCACAAACTACCGAGTTTTGTAGCGTGTTACAATGGCGTGTTTTCTCCCGCTACACAACAAGAGAAAAAATTGTAATTAACCTTCGCTTGTGAATTATGCTAGAGGAAAATTGTATTTTTTTGGCGGGGAAAAAGACGGTTTCTTGGAGTCACCACAGCAGAAAAACAACGCTTAATTAACCCTTGGATGTAAATTGCGCAAAAGAATTGAGCAGCCAAAAATTAAGTGGTATTTGTATTGTAAAAACGTTGTTTCTTTAAATGAATACAACAGGAACTGGCTTTAGATCCCCCTTGGATATTCAATTTTGCAGTGAGCAGATAGCATTAAAATGTATATGCAGCTGCAGTGGACGCACACTGGACTTCAGATGCAATACCCCAAAGAATCAGAAATAGAACATTAAGAGACAAGCTGAGACACCCCACAAAAATCGCTGTGTAAAAGTGAGTTCTTCAGTAAGAGCTATCACAATCAGCCGCAGCAGCACCTTCCCTGATCAGTACAGTGAGAGCGGTAGGAGCTCCCAGCGTCGCCCCGACTTACATAGTGCGGTGACGTCCCCAGAATCCCGCCGGTCTCTGTTGGCTTCATCTCTGCACATGTCATGCAGCTATGCCCTTCTTCCTCCCAGAGTGCTTTGCCCCATGTAAACACCATGTCTCGCAGCCATTTTATCAATCAAAAGCACACTTTGTTTAACCGAAGTCCCCCAAACTTCGACTTCGTTCAGAACCGAAGTTTTTCCTAAATTCTAAACGAATTCCACTTCGTTAGAATCAATTCGCCCATCTCTAGTTATAATGGGTTCCTGTCGCTCCTATGCTGATTGGCCAGGATTGCCAAGCCCCCGCTAGATCAACCAATCAGCTCTTTTATGCATTTTTACTGTATTTTGAACTGTCCAGCCTTTGAATTTGATTAGTCAAAACTTCTCCATAGGTTTTTAAAAGGGTCACTGTCGCTCCTATTCTTTATTGGCTGGTTTTTTGCCGACCAATGAAAGCGCTTACAGAAAATTTTAATTACTGTATTTCCCGGGAATTTTTATCCTTTAAATTCCTGATGTTGCGGGCCCTTCTAGATTTTTGGAAAGTGTTTTTTTAAGGTTTTTTTTTGGGAGGTTTGAGCTTTTTTTCTGATAATGTTTTACACCTAATAAAAGCAATTTTTTTGGAATCATACTCCATGCCTCACAGAGCTGAGAGCTGAGATAGAGTTCCTTTGCGGTCTTCTATATGTTTCCTCTCATGTTACGTTTTTTCGCGTAACTTTCGCCTCCTTCGGCTCATTTAGACCAACTTCAACTAGGTCTGCCTGTCGGAGCTGGCGGGCGCTGCAATGCGCCGCACTTTTCCAATCCGCGATCATACATGCCTCGGAGTTTTCGAAAGTGCCGCATTCCGCAACAGAACGCCCACACCGCGCCCATTACACGCCCCTTCATGTTAGGCGCAGCCGAAAGTGGCGAAGGCTGCGCCTAACATCGCATCCCTACGTCCGACAGGGGATTTGGATCGGTGAGGCGCCGTTTTCGCCATAAAACAGGCGCAACTCCCGATCATATATGTCGATCATACGTAAAAAAAGGATTCTGGCGCCAAAATCCGTAAAAAAAACCTTATTTTTGGCGACAGAAGCGAGATAACTTTATTAGCGGCAAAATCTTCCAAGAAAAGGATTTAAGTGCCAAAATCCGTAAAAAAAAAGGATTCTAGCATCAAAATCCATAAGAAAATTAATTTTTTGCTTCAGAAGCGAGATAAATGTATTAGCGCCAAAATCTTCCAAGAAATGGATTTTAGTGCCAAAACCATAAAAAAAGGATTCTAGCTCCAAAATCCGTGAAAAAAAAGTATTTTTAGCGTCACAAGCGATATAACTTTATTAGCACAAAAATCTTGAATTGCGCAAAAAACGTTCATGTCAAAAGCATGATCACTTTATTACGAACGAGGACACATCGGATGCTTGTACGCAGAATTGAAAAAAAGTATAAACTTTGTTAACACCCACTACAGGTGGGACTTTAATCTCCTGGGAGAAAAATCACGGAAAAAAACTCAGCGAAAACATGACAAAAATGTCCAGCCCTTTACATAGACTTCTGTAGTAAATTTTTTGCCCTGCTCTGGTGTTTTTCAGCACATGTTGCAAAAGACAAGCAGAAAAAAGAAGCACAGTGGAGACAAGCAGGACGTTTTTATTATAGAAGTCTATGGGAGCTGTTTTCAGTGGTTTTTTCAGCGTTTTTAGAAAACGATAAACTTACAGTCTCGGGGACGTGATATAGTAAATCCCCTCTCTCCAAGAGACCAAAGAATGACAAAGGTGATGCATACATATGTAAGATGTTGCTGGTCCTGCATTATCTAGGCCTCCAGCTTTACAACAGAGCAATGAGTAAATTACCCACTGGCTGCTGAATTTGTATACTGAATCTTTATTCTCTAAAGCTGACAAATGTGTTGCAATACATAATAATCATTAAAGGGATTGTCCACCTCATAACAAAATCAAACAAGCAGCTTCTGGGACCCTTGTCAACTAAAAAAACTTATACTCAACTTCCTCGCCCACCAAGTCTTTTGAACTTCTAAACAGGAACTTCACCACTGCAGCGGCTAATTAGCTGCAACGGTCAAGTGCCTCTTCTTATATCACCACTCACTTCCAAATGATGATGTACATGACCAGAGGAATGTGAGTATACATTTTTTTTTTACTTTACTGGGCTGCTGGTTCAACAGTCCCTATAACTTACTATGTCTTCTTTAGGGGATGTTTACATGGCGGAAAGATGAATCCACCACAATTTTAGAGTTGTGCAGAGAATTTACCTGTATGTTTAGACATGAATTGGTCACATTAAGTGGAACTAAGCCGCATCCTTGCTTTCTGGAAACTGCATGGAATGAGTGGCATTTCACTTCATATGAAATTATCTGCACAGTGGATTGCCCACTGGAGCTCTGTACTGGAAAAATTGAGCTCCAACTGCAATAAACACATATAAAATTGTTCATCATAGAGTTTAAACCTTGGTACATTATATAACCTTACTTTTCCTTTCCTCTAGTCCAGTTATGAGAAGTAAACTGTCCTAGCTACAAAAGTATTTTCAATAAAGATTCCAGTAAGTACATATATAGCATAGAGTCCGCAACACATAAACCAGGGCTTTAGCTGATGGCAGAAATGCCATGGACCAAAAGGATAAGAATTGTCAATATGGCTTAAAAGAACATAAAAGTGCCTATTTTTTCTCTCGCTGGTATATTATCTTTATGTTATATGTTTAGAATTGTATGTGCATGTATTAGAACGTTTTATGTAAAGATATATTTAACAAGACAGATATACAAACATGGACAAAATTGTTGGTACCTTTCCGTTAAAGAAAAAAAAAAACACATTAGTTTGTTTTTTAAATTTTTTCAGTTGAATTCAAATTCAAACGCAATGTCAGATCTTCATTAGTTGATTTTTAGTAAATTTGCCTTTATTATTACTTTGGTCATGTTCAAGCTATTTTAGTGACCATTGTGGGTTTTTCTCTCTTTAAAAGAATGGTACCAACAATTTTGTCCACATATGTACTTGCGCACATAAGTTTAGTTCTGTATTTTGCCTTACTTTATTATTTTTTTTGTTGTTGTGCAGAATCTAAGAAGCCCACAAGTATAAACAAAGGTACATGTTTATGAAGTTATTTGTATACAGTGTTGGATATGTATAAGACTGGTTTTAGACTAAGTGTGGCCCTGGGAAAAATGTAATGGAGCTCTAAATGCTGAATCATTGTACCAACAACACAGTTATTTCACAATACAAAGAACATTTAATACCACCACACTACGGTAACTACCATTACCACTACAATGTGTCAAAGTAGTCAGTATTCCAAGAGATGGTGCTATAGTCACTGTTTCCCTCCTGATGCCGATGCCTTTTGGCTAACTTAAATATCTGCGAAGGGTTATGATTCAAGCCTATAAGGGTACATATCTTTATTAAGCCTGAGGAAGGGCAGTGTCCTGAAACTTTACTATATTGGACAATTGCTCATTGACACAGTGGTTACTTTTCTTGTGACATGGATAAATCAATAAAAATTTGAAAGCTTCAAACCTTGCCATATCTTGAAGTGCTAGCTACTTCCATACATGGCCTAGCGTTTGATGTTGTCTGAGTTGGACCATTCTGGTCTGGCCGCCATCCCTAATACTACATGTGAGAGGTGAACGTCATCTACTCCATTTGTGACCATTACCGCTACAGAGTGACTGAACAATACTCCTTTACACTTACTAAATACAAACTTTATACAACTTGTGTCTGCAGAGTTTGCTGACCAGATGCCTCACCAGATTTTATACGCTCTGTACCTTTCCCCCATCCTTACAGATACCCCGTCCTGCTGCTACCCCCAATTAAATGTCTATTGCTGCCCCATCTGCCTTTATTCTCCTCTGTGACATTATGACCCCATATAATATACTTCAGAAATAATAGTTTCATAGAGATATTAACCCTGCAATAAAGTGTCACACAGCCCCGCCTGAAAAGAATAGTGCCATACACAAAGCATACTCCAAAATAATTATACCAAACAGAGGCTGCCCTATATAGTGTCATAAATAGTTTTACCCTACACGGTTATAGTGCACCACATAGTCAAACTTTGTGTCCCCAAAAAAATAGTAGCACCTTTTGTACTACACACAGTAATAGTGTCCTCACACACACACAGTGAAAGTGATCTTATCAGTGCCCCTAAAGAACAGTGCCCCTTCTAGGACCCACATGATAATAGTACTCCTCTCAATGCCCTGAAATATATTTACCCTTTTATACAGTGGAAATGTGGTGAACCAGAGTGGCAGGGAGAACAGAAGAGAGAGCCAGAGGCAGAGGTAGCCAAGGCTTAGGCTGTCACTCTGCTCACGACAGCTAACACTCTATCAACCGCACCTCTCACACTCCACCAGCACCCGGCACTAGTCTAGAGGGGCTCTGCACTGTGGAGATGAGGGTGGTAGTTGTTTCCCCGGAGCACACTATGCTCATGGTCTCTCCTTCGACTGCCCGCATGTCAAATGGTGTGCGAGGTGCCCTTGATGTACAGTGCAGAAATAAGCATGCAGAAGACAAGGAGTTAGCGGTGGTTCAAATCATCTTAAACATAACCTGTCACATAGATTATGCCACCCTTGCTGAGGACAGCACAAGCTAGTGACAGACATGCTGTTGCCAGCACCGTGTATTTAATGCTCAAATCTAGTGTTAGCCCCACCCACTCAAGGCTAGCCCCACCCACCTGACAGTTATTCAAATGTTTCTAACTATTCAAAGCAATAGGTTAATCAGGTATGAGGTGGGCGGGGCTAGCCTCAGGTGGGCCGATCATGAATTAAATAGACTCTATTCATGACTCTTTTCTGGCTGAAAACTACAAATTTGAGCATTAAACGCCCTAAAACTACAGCATCTTACAGAATAAGGGACACAGCGCTGGAAACAGCATGTCTGACACTAGCTTGTTCTGCCCTCAGCAAGGGGGGCATAAACTATGTGACAGGTTCTCTTTAATCCTCTTTACTTCAACCCAGCAAGATGTAAAGAACATGGCAGTGGACATCCTTCATAATACAACTTCATCCTTCCAGTTGCAGCCACTCTTTAGACTGAGGCAGGGTGATGTTCCTAAACCCAGTCCCTCGCTGAGATAGCTCTTTCCTGCTTCCACTCCCATGCGGCAGAGGATGTTAAGGTTAAAGCTGACCTCTGCAGATGGAGACACTAATACCCTGAAGGTGGATATCAGTGAAGAGAACCAATTCCATTGGAGAGACTACTCCCCCGTGGGGAGAGTTACAAGCTCTCCCGGAGAGACCCAGACTCCGCGTGGCTGATGTAGGGGCCTGGAGAGAGACCCAGAACCTTAAATGTACCTATCTTGTAGAACCTTCCAATCTAACCACATACTGTGTTATGGTTTCTCCCGCCAAAGCCTTGAGTGGCTACAGATGGTTACATTTCTGTAAAACATCATTACTATACACAATTTACAGACATGCTCAGAAGCTATTGGCTGAACACAGAGGTGAAATAGGGGTCATTTCTAAAAAATTCTTAGTGCAGTTATACTAGAAAGCAGTGTAATTAATATTAAACATTATTAAACACTTAATCCCTAGTAGTATACCGTACCACCTACTCTTGTATGCTACAGAAATTTCGTGGGTTCCCGTATAAATACCTGAAAAGTATCCTATGGCTACTGTGATGGATCCCTAGGTAACAATGGGGCAAACATCCAGTGTGGCTAAGTTTTCCGACATTATAGCAATTGTCTGTCAAGCAATTGTGCTTCCACAGTCAGTCTTAATGCTAGCTAATTTGTTTAGCAGGGTCTATGGAAACACAGGTATTCACCCCTTAAGCCATATACAGGGTTCTTTCTGCTACTTATCCCCAGATTGTGTCTGCGGAATAGCTACTAACTGGTGGAGCTAACAGGCAAGTGATAATACAACAAACAAATTAAGGGTCAAACCAGAAAGTAAAAAAAATACACAAAGGTCGAAATAAATTGTAAAATTCAAACCTGGTAAGTTGGGTCAAATAAAAAAAGAATCAGAAAGCAGGTCAGGCAGTGAAAGGTCAAACAGTCCAAGATCTAAACCAGAGAGTCAAGGAAAGAGAATCCAGAAGTGTTATCGGAAAAAGCAGGGTCAAACACAGATAACAAGCCAAGCTCACTGATTGATCACCAGCTAATTGACTGATAAACTAGCCTTGCAGATCATCTGTTAAGCCTTCTTCTGCTATAGCTTTAAAGGGGTTTACTTACCATGCCTTTTCACAGCCAGATTCATGTTCCCACTTTCTAGTTAGGCTGTGGGTAGTTCTACAGAAGTGGCTGGAATATCAGCTCTGCTATTTCTAGCTGAGCCTGTGCTGCTGATAAGACACAGCAGGGAGTGACGTTACCATCCCAGACAGAATTCTAGAACCTGTAAACACGCCAAACAAAACAACACGATCCAAAACAATATAATAAATGCAAGATTAATTTGATAACAAGGCAAGTATCCCAATATGAAACAGAGTAAACATAGTATCACACACTCAATAAGAGTAAATGAGATGCAAGTAGTGCAACCCCAACATCATTTTCATAGAAAATACATATATATTGAGATAATGACATGCATAATCATCAAGTAAATAAAGAAAAGGGGGTACAGACCAAATGTTGCAAGGAGACAACCCAATGCGCATTTTACAAGGAAGCCCTGACGAAGCTACCTTGCGAGACGCACGTTGTTGTGGGTAGTGTTGTTTTGTTTGGCGTGTTTACATGTTGTATTATACCCATTTTTTTGTATGGTTATTAGTCCAAATTTTTCATCAGTGGTTGTAGGGTTCTAGAACCTGTTAAAGTACAGAAAGATGGTCGGTAACCTAAAGAAACTTGTGTACACAGGCAGAAGATAAGAGCTGCTCTAGCTCTTAAGGGAAGCAAAATCAGAACAGTAATGTACAGCCCTCACATGTTTGCAAACATTATATTATATATTTTCATGAGACAACACTGAAGATATGACACTTTGATACAATGTAAGGTAGTAAGCGTACAACTTATATAATAGTGTAAATTGGGTGTGCCCTCAAAATAACTCATCACATAGTCATCAATGTCTTGCCCTACTGTTTTCTGTGGACTTATCACAATATCCATTAGAAAACTTGTTTAGGCAACCAAAACAGATACCTACAATGGACAGAAACATGGTGTAGAACAGATTCACAGTTCCTGTGGTAAAGAAGTCTTGAAATTCCTTCCTGACCGATCTGGCAATAAGAATAAATTCATAGATTAACAACCTTTCTCCAGAATCCTAGTCACTATAACTTGTTATATTATTACACTCTAGAAATACCATTCAGGCCTTTTTTTTACTCTGCTAGTGAATTCACTATGACAAGTTCCTCTGGCAAAAAGTTCCATAGTCTCACTGCTCGTACAGTAAAGAATCCCTGTGTATGTGTATATAGAAACTTTTTTTTCCTCTAGACACAGAAGATACCCCCGTGGTCTTGGGGCCCTCCGGGGTATAACTAGATCATGGGAGAGATCTCTGTATTGACCCATGATATTTATTCATTCATATCATGTCACCCTGAAGTCGTCTTTTCTCTAAACTAAATAACCCTAATCTTCCTAATCTTTCTGGGTACTGCAGTTCACCCATTCTTTTTATTATTTTCGTTGCTTGCCTCTGAACCTGTTCAAGCTCTACAATGTCTTTCTTGTACACTGGTGCCCAAAACTGTACACAATATTAAATTTGTGGTCTGACTAGTGATTTGTATAATGAGAGAACAATATTCTAATCATGTGCATCTATGCTTCTTTTAATACACCCCATAATCCCATTCGCATTGGCAGCTGCTGCCTGACACTGGCTGCTACCATTAAGTTTACTGTCCAATAAGATTTCTGCCATGGTCCCCACTCCACCCCACTTGTGTCTCTGTCAATGGGGCAGCTGTTCTTCACCTTCCCTACTCCTGCTCGATGTATCTGTTCGAGCATACCCACTCCCTAGGGCCCACAAGTGCCGACTCTCAGAAATTTAAAGGGTCAGCGGGAACTGGACCCATTATTACATCCCTTCCTCCAACGTTCCCTGCCAGTATTTTTGTGTGAGAATCTAGCTTGTCTACGTTTGTGCTATCTGGATTCTGACCCCTGCCTGTGACCTCGATTGTTCTCTGCCTGCCCTGACATTACCGTGAGTGACCTGACCACATTTTGCCCGCCGCCTGCACTGACATCTCACCTGTCTACTGACCACATGTCATCAGGGACTTTTCCTTTGCCTGTGCATAACCTTGCCATGTTAAACCTTATCTGACACCTCTCTGCCCAGGCTTTCAATTTATCCAGATCCCATTATAATAGAACATTAACCTCTATTGTATTAATTACTATACACAGTATAGTTTAGCAAATATTGATATTCTACTATGCAATCCTTCTGTAACATCATTAATAAATACATTAAAAAGAAAAGGTCCCAATAATGAGCCCTGAGGTACCCCACTAGTGACAGAGATCCCGGCCGGGGAGGTTCCAGTACTTACCCACATGCAAACCTTTTCCCCCAGTTCAAGCATTCTCATTTTACTTTCCAACCTTTTATGTGACACAGTATCAAATGCTTTACAAAAATCCAGACATATGACATCCAATGCCTCTCCTTAATCCAGTCTAGAAGCTGATAAGATTTGCTTGGCAGGACAGATCATTCATATTAAGTTATACATCTATTTCTAGTGAGATAGTCCAGTACCAAATCTCTTAGAAAACCTTCAAACAATTTACCTAATAAAGAGGTTAGACTTACCGGCCTATGGTATCTAGGATCACTTTTTGACCCCTTTTTGAATATTGGCACTAAATTTGCTATGAGCCAATCCTTTGGGACATCACTTAATTCCCTAAGGAAATGGGGATGTATACCATCAGGACCTGGTGATTTGTCCATTTTAATCTTCTTAAGGTAGAGCTGTACTTCTTCCTGGTTTAGACAAGAAAAATGTAAGGTGGCTATGGGAGATGTAATCTATAGTGCAGAAAGCTACAGAGCTCAAAATAAGCACTCTGTTCGCAAGCTGCCGTCTGTCCTGGTGATGTCACTCCCTGCTCTCTGTCTAATCAGCAAGGGTGAGCAGGATGGTAATCAGAGAAACCTGTGTGCACTCAGAGCAGATACAATCTCTCTTATCTCCTGATCACAGTAATTTCAAAAGAGGAATGTATTTTGAAAAAATAACATTCCCTACATATTGAAAGCTAATCTTTGTAGTGAGACAACCCTTTTAAATGGGAAGTTACTGTATTACAACACACATGAAAGATTTAGAATGTGTATGCCAGTTTCTTAAGATGTGTTTTATATGATTATGACAGGATAACATAAATTGCAGTATTTTTTTAATTTATCAACAAGAATGTTGTCTAGCCGGTTCTTGTGTTTCCCACTTTTAGCTTCAATAGGAAGCAGAATGTGATGGGATTATGGTGTCCAACTTTGTTTTGCTTTACAAAGATGAGTGCATGACCCTGTGCAGCGCCTATCCCCGCCGGACCATCTCACCCACCATGTCTCCCCAATAATGACTCTGAGACATAGTTTTGGATGTATTGGCCACAGCAGCCATTTTATTAACATAACATTAATACACCAAGGGTGGGACTCACTAAGATTGTCTCTCTGCGCCAGAGTGTACCCGCGCGGCGCGGGGCAGTGGTTATATAACCCCCCTCCCCCACCGCACGTCACCCGGCGCACGCTGCGCGCCGCGCACCACGCGCCGCGCACCAACTTTCCCTTACTTCTGCCAGGAGCCGGCGCGCCGGGTCATGTGGAGCCTACCTCCAGGGCTGTGCCCCCACGTCCGGCCCCGCTCTTGACCCTGTGCAGGGGCCTATCCCGCTGGACCATCTCCCCAACCATGTCTCCCCAAAATAATGACTCTGAGACATAGTTTGGATTGTATTGGCCACAGCAGCCATTTTATTAACATAACATCAATACACCAAACATTAGAAAACGAATGAGTATAGCCCCTCTATACCCATTCGACCACTCATAACCACCTTTTCTAAACAGACCTTCCTTGTTAACACTTGGGGCTGAGGTCCTTGGAGTTACCATAACCCCCGACCAAGCCTGGCGACCATTCGCCAAACAGTAGCTTACCCTCAGCCATCACACCAAGCCCCAAGGGCACCAAAACCACCTCAGGTGGCTCACCACTGTTCCCCTGCTCCCAAGGACCATGCCCTGCGGAGCCCGAAACCTTCGCCAGACCGGTAAATTCCTTAGGAGCCAAACCGAACCTGACTCCCCACCAATATCACTGACTCCAGGACCCCCATTCCCGCCTTTAGCAAGCGACTCATGACCCCTTATGATCGCGCCGCCCCCGCCAGCCCCAACGCTCTCTCTACACCTTCTCCAATACTTAACAACCACAAATCTTGCCCTACTGCATTCAGGCGAACCCCATCGTCCCTCCAGAAGTACCGTCTCCCGTTCCCCAATTCCCTGTGACGCACAACCAAAACCCCCGTTGTGTAACAAAAACGCGCGACAGTCCGGTTCACCTTTACCCGCGCCCGGTTAAGCCCCATTGGGACCGAACCCGCATGGGCCCCCACGACCCCCGCCATACCATGTCGAACCAAACCGTTACTAAACCTGGGTACTGCCCTATAACCGTAACAAATCATACCTAATGCCCCTTTATCAATTCCTGATCGGGCGAGTCCCCAAGTCATTCCCCCCAACGTGAAATACCACGACATCCGGGCGGTCGATCCCACTGGGCATACTCCTGGAACGCCGGTTAAAACCTGGTTCCATACCATTCCACGCCTACCGATCCACCGGACTGTCGTCGACTCCCTCGGGATGCCCAATGGAGACCACTTGCTCGCAAAGCAGTCGCTGGGGCCCCCCAATGCACAAACGAGGGGCCAAAGATCCAAACCAACCGATGGGACTCCCCTGAAACACAAACACAAGTAATAAGACACAAAAAAAAAAAAAGCCACAATTGTGACCACCTTAACCCGAACTGTAATTGCCTCCAACCTGCCCCTCTTCAAACCAGTAGGCCTTGCGCCAGGTGCAGCCGGATGTAAAGCCGGAAACGATCGACTTCCCACCTGCCTTTCTCCTTACGGTTGTAAAAATCCAACCCAAGACTAGCCGCCTCCGTGGCCGCTCCATCCTAAAGGAGTGGGGGGCAAATTGCGACGGGTCCAAACCCAAAACTGCGACAAAACAACAACGGAAAATCGACTGAAAATTGGAACCGAGATAGAAAAGACCCATCCTCATGCACTAATAATGGGCCGGGCTGTCCCAACGCACCTGCTCCGGTATTGGCCCAAACACCGCACCGGGCACATAACCGCCCCTTTGCACACAAACCTAGTTGCACTCTTCTTCCCCGGCCCTTTTGATCCGTCTTAGATCTTCTAATCCACATTTTCCATCCCGCCCTTCTGAAGTTGCACATCCTCGTTGCATAGCCCCGGCTACTCTTTTACTAGGAGAAACTAATTCCCCAATATGCAATGCACCAAAGAACGCCAAAGAGAGGCTAGCCGAAACAGCCTTCTTCCCAAACCAAATGAACACACACCCCCCAATACCGAGCCCAAACGCTCCAGCAACTGAAACACGACCGGACGCCTACCATTCCACTGAGCCGCGCCCCCTCCTTAAACCCTTTAAGCCTGTGTGACACAAAAAGACTTCATCACATCCCCCCAATCCCCGCGCCTTAAAGCCAAACGCCAACCCGAAACCCAGCCGGGGAAACCTTCGATATACGAACACCCCTCGTTAACTATATGGCCAATAAAGCAAAAGAGGGCAATCGCCCCTCTCTTTCCCCCGCCCCCATCGGCCCGAGCCCCTCCAACCAACGCTCCCACAATGCCCACGCAGCAGAGTACGAATCCCACGTCCCCCCGTTACCGATGACCTGAACAATTGTCCGCGGTACGGTAACCACGCTCCCCCAGTTCCTTGGGGCACTCCACGCCGATAAGCCGCTGCCTCCGGAGCCAGGGACCCGAAACCGCTCCCACTTTGAACGAGATAGAGAGTCAGCCAAATCGTTTTTGAACCCCCGGCACGTGAACCGCCACAACCACACGGTTCACACCCAGGCAGCGAGTAGAACCAAACCGCCGAAAGCAAATCAACCACAGGTGGGAGGAAGCCGAAAGGTGTTTTAAAGGCCTGTACCACCCCCAAATTATCGCAATGGAACCTGACCTTCTTATTCCGCTTTTTTTCCCCCAAACTTCCACCGCAAAGTACAATCGGAAGGGGAAAAGCTCCAGCAGCGCCAGATTCCTCACCAAACCCGACTCCACCCAGCTAGCTGGCCATACACCGGCACTCCATTCACCTTGGCAGACTGCCCCATAACCGACCCCACCTGCCGCATCCGGAAAGAAGTCAAGTCCGTTATTACTCCCCCGCCGCATCCAATATCATGGACCGACCATTGTATTGCCCAAAAAGGACTGCCATACCCTAAGGTCCTCCTTCAAGTTGACCGTTAACCTGATAAAATGATGCGGACCTTCTTTTCCCCGGATGTGGCAGCCGCCAACCTGCGACAAAAAACCCTGCCCATCGGGATAATGCGACAAGCAAAATTCAATTTTCTAACAATGATTGCAACTCCCTCAATTTGATCTTCTTCAATGCCAAAACCCTTTTGACTTCCCCTTTCAACGACTCAACTTCTCCCTTTGGTAACCGGCATGCCATTGCCACTGAATCTATCTGGATCCCCAAAAAATTCAGCGTGGAGGAGGCCCCTCGTCTTTTCCGGAGCCAACGGGGACCCCAAAATGACCCGCCACCCATTGCATATTAGCCAGCAGCGACCCCGCAAAACCCCAGAGTCCCCCCGGGCCAAAACAAAAAAATCATCCAAATAGTGGATGAATGGTGAAACCCCAGAAACGTCCCTCACCACCCATTCTAGAAATGAGCTGAATGTCCCCGAAATAAGCACAAGAGATGGCACATCCCCAACGGGTAAACACCTATCAGCAAAAAATTCTCCCCCCCAATAACACCCCAACAACCCTCACACTGTCCGCATGAACCGGCAACAACTAAAAGCAGACTCTATGTCAGTCTTAGCCATCAGTGCCACCCTCCCATATTGCCGAACTCAGTGAACTGCCGCATCAAAAGACGTGTATACGACCGAGCACAATGCCGGGTCAATTCCATCATTAACTGATACACCCTTCGGGAAAGACAAGTGGTGAATTAAACAAAACTTGTTAGGTTCCTTCTTAGGAACCACTCCCAACGGGGAGATATAAAATCCCAACAAGGCACCTTCGCAAACGGACCCGCCAACCTGCCCAAAATGAACTTCCTTGGCCAGCTTTTCCGAAACTACCTCCGGGTGTAGTACGGCAGACCCCAAAAATTCTTCAAAGTGAACGGCACCTCATGCGCCGGAGGCGGAATCTTTTTAAAAACCCAAAAATGAAAACCCTCCCGCAACAAACCCAAAGCAGCCCGCTTATCCGGATACCTATTTTGATAAGGTACCATCGCGGCCACCCTCATCGGAGTCTCCCCCTGCGCAGCAAACCCGCTCCTTTTCCTTTACCCCCGCCGGAAGCACTTGGATGCTCCATGGGAGGTCGCACTGCAGGCCGAACAGATGTGCTTGAAGCGACAGCTGCCCCCGAATCTACACTTGCTGTCGTTGAACTGCCAGCAGACCCCGGTCTTATTCACTTGTTGGTTCGAGGACCACTTGAACCGGCTTTCCCCCATACTGCCGGAACCTCGGGCCCTCCTGAAAGGAATGCCAAACCTCTCGGTGCCATAACCCTGAGCCAAAGTCTATTTCTTTATGGTCCCAGCGTATGGAAGGGGGAACTGCTCATCGTATCGGAGCCAAACCTGGCCCCCATACGCCCTATAGGCTTCTCCAATTGCGTCCATGTAGCAGAACAACCCTGAACAATTCTGTGGAGCTTTTTTCCCCCAATTACACCTGGCCAGAATTGCAAAAGCCTGCAACCAATTCTGAAACGTTTGCGGTATAAAAACCGCCATCTCTTTTTTTCCTCTTCCTCCTTTTACCCATATCCCTTTTTCCCTTTTCTAAATTAAATTTTTCCAGAGGGAGGAGAGAAAAGATTTTCGACGTAATCGTCCTGCCAGATCTTTTCTCTCACCTCCCTTTTTCAAGTGTGTCCAGCGGGCCCTCAAAACATACATAAACCTCACCCCTCGCCCTATCATCCAGTCGTAACATATCCACCCTTTTCCAAGTCCGTCTGAACAGACACGCGACTCCCGAACTCAACACACCTGAGTCAACCCCCTGTTTCCCTAACGGGAGGGGGAATCCCCCACTCGACATACGAACCCCAGGCCAAACACCGGCGACACCTGATCCCCACTGCCCCTATGCCCCGGGAACCCGCCATAAACTCCCTTAATACTCCCCGCCAACTCCTGCCATTCCTGAAACCCGGGGGGATACGGTAATGGGTCCTGGCCTAGACCTAACCCTTGCCCCATCTCCCCCCGGTGGATACAAAAAACAGGACATAGAACCCTGACTCACCAGGGCTGCACGGGAGCTGTGATTCCCACCAGCCGTGCCCGGGCCGATCCCTGAAGCGAAAGTTCCAGTCGTCCTCCCGATCCGGGTGCTCCCCCGCTCCACTGCCTCCGCTTGCGCCTGGCCCCGCACTAAGCGGACCGTTGACCGCATTTCCCTGACACGTGATCCCCGATGTGCTCTCTTCTGCCCCGGAACCATCTAGAGCCGCCCATCCTCTTCTTGATCCCGGCGCCGGACCGACATTCGCGCCGCTATCCATATCGTTCCCCTTCAACCACGACCGCTGACCGACCACTTTCCCTCTGCGATTTCTGGCGAGCGGCCTGACCGGAACTTGCCAGAACCGCTCGCCGTCAAATTTCGTCTCCACGTCGACAGGGCCCCGGCAACTTCCCCACAGGCGTGTTGGCCGCTTGCGTGCTCCGCTGGTCCCGCCCGCCTTCTCTGATTCCTCCCAGACCGAGCGGGGCGTGCACGAGTCACCACACGCTCCCCTCGGCCCGAAGGGTCCCGGGAGGGGCTCTGACGGCGCACGCGCGCCCAGGGGGTAACCTCTGCACTCAGACGTGTCGGTGGTCTAGTGCGGCGCCTGGGAGACCAGGGCCCCAAGAAACATCCACCGGTTTAGGGCAGAGGGTAAGGCACTGAACCCACCCCCCAACGCTTACCTGCACCTGTTGTTCCAACACTCTGTCCCCTGTCGCCGCAGCCCTCCTAAGCTGCTCCAAAAGAACCTCCACTGAAGCCATTGTCCTGCCGCACAGCACAGAGACTCACTAAGATTGTCTCCCCTGCGCCAGAGTGTTCCCCCCGGCGGCGCGGGGCGGTGGTTATATAACCCCCCTCCCCCACCGCGCGTCACCCGGCGCACGTCACGCACCGCACGCTGCGCGCCGCGCACCAACTTTCCCTTACTTCTGCCAGAAGCCGGTGCGCCGGGTCATGTGGGGCCTACCTCCAGGGCTGTGCCCCACGTCCGGCCCCGCTCTGGACATGGGAACAAGATAACTATGCAGCTGTGAGTTAGGAATATTTGTCACTAAAGGACATTTCACTTATTATTACATTGACCATACTTCCATAAACCTCATAAAAACATTTTTTACCATGATGTATATTTAGAAATTTTGCAGATTAGTCTTAATAACATTGAACTTTTCTATTTAATTAGATTTCTTCTATGCAACTCCAAATGCCACATCAGGTAACTTATATTCTAGTTTTATATAAAAAAGAAATATAATTATAATTAATTATAATATAAATATACTAATCGGTTTTACAGACTAAAAGCAATTGCTCTATCACTTATAGTCTAGTCATTCACCCTATGTACAGTAATCAATTGTTGTTCCACTGGAATATTTCAGTCAAAACTCAGTAATTCAGACTGTGCCATTAAAGGGATTTTCTCACCATGCTGTTTCACTTAATTTTAGTAGTTTTGCACTTTCTCTGTCTACTCAGGCTGTGGGTGGTTCTACAGCAGTGATTAGCAAATTGAACTTCTAGAGAGCTCTTACTCTGACCGTGCAGAAGATTGTTATCTCTAACAAGATTACAGATAAAGTCATGTATTTAAGCCCTCATGGCACAGCTACCTTTTGTTCAGTGAAGTTAATCTTGTTAGATATAATATAATTAAA
>JAODAL010054107.1:0-24839 GCA_025379985.1 Phyllomedusa bahiana | reverse complement strand
CCGCTCCCCACTGCCCTCTTTAAGTCTCATCTCATTACATTTATGCTTTTGGCGGCTAAAATAGTCATCCCCAGACTGTGGTTATCCACAGCTCGCTCATCGCTGACAGATTGGTTCCGAGAGGTACATGTGCTGCAGAGGTTGGAGGAGTTTTGGACTGATTCACCGTTATGCTATAGCAAATACTTATGTACGTGGGAGGACTGGATTTCCTTCTCTGGCTCTGACCAGTACCTCTCCTACGCAGGAGCAGGACCCCCTTAAAATCTATCTATGCCTGGTTGGTCTGACTTGGGACACAAATGGAGTGTAGACTAAGGGATCACATCACTCTGGTTTTCCTCTTTTATTTTGACCTGAGAGAGGAGGATGTCACCGACGAGCCGATGATTTGGTTTTCCCTTGTTAGTTTTTCATCTTTTTTTTCATAGTCTTTGTTAGGTTTTTGATTTTTGTATCCTGAAAGGTCTAAACACGCTGGCTGTCTTGACCTGGGCCCCGTGACACCTCTGTGGATGACGCAGTACCCTCTAAAGCTGTTTATTCCTTCACAGTTAGGTTCATGGTGCACTGGATCACTAGGGTCTCTTTGGTTCACACCTCGTTGATTTAATATTCGTTAACTGTATTAATGGCTATCCTATTGTTTCTTAATGTGAACGATGTTAATTCCTTTTTTTGACGCCACTTTATGCTTGTTGGATCTTAAGACCTTTGCATTGCTTTTGAATAGGTCATTTAAGACCTTGGCTCAATAAAGCATTTGAATAAGGAAAAAAAAATGATTGAACAAGAACAGTATCTCAGGACACTTTGTATACATTGGAGTACTTATGACATTGAAAACTGTTTTCAATATTTTGCAACAGTCAGACAATCCTAACATTGCTTGTACATGGTGTGGTACAAAAAATTCACATTATACATGTAAGTAAATAAAACTCTTATTGTGCGAACAACTTGTGCGCTAAGGGCTTGTTCACACGACGTTTTTGTGATCCGTTTATGGAACCGCTTTTCACAAGCAAAACAGATCCGAAAAACTTATCTAACAATGTGCAGTGTGATTTACATTGATTTCAATGAAAAAGCGCATAGGCATTCACACAAGAGATCGCCGATGTGCTTTTGCTTGCCTCTTTGCGATGCGCTTTTCGGATCCGTTTTAAGAAATTACATGTATATTCTTCTTGCGTTTTACACAAGAGAAATCCCCATAGAAAATAATGGAGGGGACGTGGCTTGGAGAGCTCAGTGAATGGACGCACGCTGAGAGAGCTCCGCTTCCAGGCCGCCCATTAGTGCTTCCCACCAACTGAAAACCGGCCCTAGATGCGGAGAAATCGGTCCCAGGCGCCCAAGGAGAACCCCTTCCTTCCAAAATCAGTGCCTTCCTACGCCTGCCGGTACCAGGTGGAAACGCTTCTCAAAAGCGAGCCCCGCGGTCAGACGCCGGCCACACTGAGGAAGCCGCGCGCCATTTCTTCCCGCAGCTGCCAGAGCACGTCGGCATCCCGGCCAGAGCACCCGCGGACACCGTGGCTCCGTACACCGGCAGGTCTCCTACCGCACAGGCAGCACCGATCCACCAGACACTGCGGGACTCCGCCTTTCTCTGCTATACAGTCGGAACCGGGTAAGCGCACAGCCAACTTGAGTCCATTGGCTTCACGCTCCGCCGCAACCAGTGGCCCGTCACCCATTTATAGCTCTCCGGCCCTGGACCGCCAGCGACAACAAGCAGAGGCTGTTTACAGCCAGATTCCACAAACCTCTGCCCCATGCCTAATGTGCCCACCCGCCAGGCACACAAACTGTGCCATACACCCCTCCTAAACCAAGGGGTTCATCTTTCACCTGCCAAGCTTGCTGTAATGGCTCACCTACTGCTGTGGCCCGTGCAGGGCCATTCCCCTGTGAAGGGCTCACTGGGCCTCTTACGGCCTCTCCTGGGACTGTTAATTGCTCCAGGCTTCTACCACGCAAGGGACCCTTCAAGTGCAGTGCGCTGAGTTTCTGGCTCCCATTGTGCTCCCCCCTGCTTCCACAGAACCCACAAACCCCCTGGAGTCCCGCTCCCATCCATTGACCCCCCCCCCCGGGGTAACCACAGATGAAAACTGCCATGCCTCACACCAACATCACGCATCACACAGGGAGGAGGCTCTCAGAGGGTTTGTCGCCTTCACCACCACAGCTGTGGGATGCATCTCAAGAGGACTCCATAGGTCCGTTTTCAGCACAATCTTCGGGGGTGCCCCCCCACACCACACACCTCTCCGTCCAGATGCTCCTGAATTTTCTCAAGGCCCCTGCGCTTTGGCCCCTCCACCTCCGCCAAATGCCCAGCAGTCTTCAGATTATCTTCAACTATACCGAATAACATCTGGGAAAGCAGAATTTCCACCATTTTGATTATCCCCGACTGAGGTGAAAGAGGCTCGACAGCAAAAGATTTATCACTGTGACAGGAAATTACGCATCTTACAGAGCGAGTAGACGCCCTTGATGAAGACCATGATGTTGCTCACAATTACCTATCTGCCCTTCATCCAACCCTTGTTGCCCAAACATCAGTGGTACGTGATCTTGGTCGTCATGTGGAAGATCTGGATAACAGGGGGCGCCGAAATAACATTCGGATCCGGAGGTTGCCACGGAAACTATTAATGATGACAGTATCCATCTACATTTTGGTGGCCCATTTCAAATGGCATTTTGGCGTGAATCACCCTCTCATCTATAATGCTGGGATAGGGCAACAGAGCTATTCGCCCAAAAGGGTTATTACCTCACCCCTCCCGGGGATGTCATTTGTGTGTGAACGATTTTTTCCACAAGGAGGAACACTATGATGAAAGCTCGGGCCATGCGCACACTGGAATACGAGGGGGAGCAGATCCACTTATTTCAGGACGGTCACTGTCGTGGGTCACTCTACAGAAAACTATATTTACTATTTTGCCATAGGCAAACTTAAACTCTATCAGTTCTCTATCTGTAAAACACTAAAACGTAACTTTTATTATGTATAACTTTAACTAGTGTTGAGCGATTTTTATCGACAAAGTTGAAATCGGCCAAGGTTTTTATGCGTGATCGAAAATTTTAAGATTTTCAGCGAAATTAAGGTTAAAATCTGCTGCATCATTATTAAGATCGAGCCATTGTCGGCGCTTCCTGTCATTATGGCGGACAGCAAATCAGTTTACAGAATAGAGAGGTGAGATGTGTGGTGCGACGTCATGACTGGGATGTGTATGGTTGCGATTGGGGGAAAAAAATCACAGACCCTCGTTTTAACATAGACAGCCCTTCATGTTCAGCCTTAGTGTCATCTCAGCGTCTTCATAGGAATAGGACGTGCGCTCTGCCTGTAGCCAAACAGACCTCAGCGAAATAGTCTATTTCTTGCACGAGAAAGAAAACCTCTAATATTAGCTGTGATCCTTCCAATAAGTTAGATTAGAGATTTGTAGATTTTATGTAGTTAGCTAGAGAATTTTAAAGCGCATCCTACCGCTGTAAGTCTCGGGGTGAGCGGCGGGGGGGGGAGGGGGCCCGTGGGCGAACAAACCACAGTACAAGCTCTATCTATAAAGAACACTGGATAAAGTTCACCTAGGACTTAGTGTAGACATGCATGCAATATCTTTTTTATTAACAGTTTGCATTGAAATAATTTCCTGATATTGGGCTGCCTGTACTTATATTGGATACACATCTTTTCTAGTAATGCAGGTCTCTTTGTGAGGTGCCCAATAAAATCCACATTTTATTATCTGTATACATTTTCAGATAGGTGTTCATTTTACAATTTTACCCATTCCACCTTTGTTGATATATCAACTTGCTGTTAAATTACATATCCAGCAATCTTGTAGTCTGCACAGGTTGTTTGTATGACAATAATTACGCTGTATCATACGGAATATAAACATAACAGGATACGTTTTTTGTACTTTTGAGCTCCCACCTTTGTTCATTGAAGCAAGCATCCACGTAATTCTTTAAACAGCAATTCTTTAGTCACAACAGGTGAATATGAAAGGTGCAATAACATTACCGTGTATTATAATGAAAAATCATAACAGATAAGTGTATTTTCTGACTTTCGCGCACCCAGCTTTGCTTTCATGACGCAGCATCCACGCTAAATCTTTAACAACTGCAATTTCTATAGTCACCAAGGTGAATGAAAGTGCAAAAAAAATACCGTTTATTATATCAAAACATAACAGATACGTGTTTTTTTTGCACACTTTTTGCCCAGTCCCAGATTTGCTTGATAGAAAACTTGCAGTTAAATTTGAAATCCAACGCAATTTTGTATTCCTTGAATTAGAGGGTTTTGTGAATAGCTGGATTTTGACAGTCTTTTAATAATGAGACTTTCCAAAACTATTCCATACCTTCTCAAATTTTTATATTTCTGAACATGGAGTCGAAACTGCAGGTGGGTAAAGCGAGCAAAGAGGGGGTTAGCACCTGGAGAGTAGAGGGTTAGAGAGCAAGGTCGCTCCTTCCAGTGCTGGCGGTACAACAGCATGCCAGAGGATCGTCTTGAGTTGCAAGGACAGTCAGTCCTGTCATCGCTGTCGTAGGGCCCCTGAGAACTTAAGTAAACGAACATCGTCGCCACTCTGTCATTCAGTGGTTAATGCAACCTGAATCTAGCAGTCTTACCTCGTCGTCCTCGCATTCACAGCCACAAAATGCGTCATCAGAAATCCGTCAAACTGAAGCAGCCCAAATGTCAACTCGTGTACCCCTTCCAATGTGGATAATACCATTCGTCTGAAAAGGAACTCTGTGATGAACAAAAGGGGTTGGGGTCAGAAGCATGTTAAAGATCAAGAGGCATGATTTAGTCTGCTCATGAACGCCCAGTTAAATGATGCCATCAGAGGAGGTGCAAAGGAAGCCCGCGTCATATCGGCCAAAAATCCCAGCGCGGTCGGCAAAGCCTGCAGTAGCCCTTTTTTTGCCATGTAGCCCGCAGCTTTGGATGCAGAAAGGTCAGGCACGACCTTAAGTCACTGTGGTGTTGATGATGATGACAGTGAATTACGGATCATCTGGTTCTTTTCCGAGAATTTGCTTGCCGAGCGAATTCATCAGTGGACCGAGGGGAAAGGTCGATGGGTAGTGTCAATACGGGCTCCCACCACAAACATAGGGTGAGGGCGCCGGTCGCAAGAAGTCCTCTGATATGATTCCGCCATCACGGTCAGCGCAAACCACGCTCATCGCTTAACGCCAGGTCAAAAGGTCCCAGGACCTCTCAAGCCCCCCCCTAGGCTTCTTTGAGCAAGCCTCTGATTTCACCCATGCGACTGTCATATGCCGCCTTTGCCGCAAACGCATAAGTAGAGGCAAGAACCTTAAGTGGTTAACCCACCACAACATGTCTAGTCACATGCAGCGAAATGGCATAAGAGTTGATATGGATGGGATACTCATGGCCAAAAAAGGCCCAGACCGACGCCGGCCTCCAACCACTGTCAATCCCTCTGTCTTCCCAGCAGAGAAATATGGAAGGCCTTCTTTAAATTGCAATAACATGTAGAAAAATTTATTAACAATGTCAATTAAATTACAAGACTTGTAATGACAGCAGTTGTACTACTTGTGATTATGGTGGAGAACATTCCATTAGTATGCCGATATTAATAATGTTGAAGACCGTATTTTCATCGTGCAGTACTGCGAATGCTTTAGCCTTTCTGGTCGCTACGCTTGGAGCACGGCTAGTACCCTGCAGGCGCCGTCGCTCCACATCCTCCAATCGTTCCTCCAGCTCGACCCAATGTCTTCAGGGTCATGATCAGCGTTCTGCCTCCACGCCTTCAATGCCGCCCACCGTCGCCCGAGTCCCACCGCACACCAGAGACCAATCCTACCCATTCTTCCTTCCGCCAGTTTGAACGACCTGCACGCCGTACCAGCGGCCACAGTCTAGCAGCACGAGCCTTCTGTCTTCCAGGTTGGGGAGCAGAACGAAACACTTTAAACCAAACCCTTCACAAAAGCCAAAAAGTCCCCCATGTATATAGGCATTGCCAGGCTTTTGGCCTTGGAATACCCTAGTTGCCACTTTCAGACATATTGGTGGTACACTGATGGGTTCCGCAACGTCAGGGCCCTCTCTTGCACCCAACCAATAACAGATAGACCGAGCCAGGCATTTACTTTGCCAGAAATGCCGTCCCCTGACCCTGGCAAGCAACGTGTCATTCTAAAAATTTTCAAGCGCGTTGTCTGATCTCGTGTCCGGAAAAGTCCATCTCACCACCGACACATGGACTTGTAAGCTCGGCAAGGCCGATTATATCTCTGTGACATGCTCACTGGGTGAGCTGGCGTGGGATGTCTCTGGGCGGTGGACAGGGTGGCTCCTCAGGCCTCGGCGGACACGCTCTTCAAAACAGCAGGGAGGTTGCAAGGGCTCCTTTCCCCAACGGTCCACGTAGCTATCACGTGCAATCCACGTGCCCAGGAGACACCAGGCGTGTATGAAATTAATATGCATTGGAGGACCGTCCCAACACCAGGGTCAGGAGCTCGTGGACGGCTCTCAGCACACCGAGACACGAAGCGCTGGCTGAACGGTGAACAGAACCTTGTGCCAGGGCAACGGTGGGTGCAGTAACAAGGGCGATAACTTGCTGGCCCCGACCTTAAGATCGGATCAGGCTGGAGCACATCCCTTGCCTAGGATCATAGTCTTTGACCTTCGTTGTCAGAAATTTCCTACACTGAGCTTACCGTGGGGTCAGGACTGCTCTGCTGTAAGAACAGGCTCGAGGTTGCAGTTTAGAACATTCGCCCGTTCGCAACCATGCTTTGTCACGCCATGGCCTGCGTTGCAGCCGTCCAGCCGGCCACGTACAAGCAAGTCTCATTGTTGACGTCCCAGGCAAACACGCTGGATATTCCACCCTCCACATGTCTCAGCGACTTGTGGAGAGCAGCGCAGTGCCATTACGCAGTACGAAGGGCACTATATGGCCATGACAAGCAGCGGTGCGGACCTCGGGGTGTTGGCCACCAAGAGTGGAAGACAGGTGATTGAGCATCCTCGCACCATCCTCGACCAGTTTTTGATGAATACCACACAAACATCGGCACGTGCAGACCGATGCCCTTGTCAGCATGAGACATCTGTTGTGTTCTTAGTTCTGGAACGATCGTTTGGAACACTCTGAAATATCAGGTCCCGCAGCGACGGAGAGAGGAAGCACGGACACAGATGCAGCTCGGAAAGCCTTTCTCTCCGTCAAATCCACAAAGGCACGACAGTTTCTACATTTTTATCGGTATTTCATTAGGCAGTGGTTCGCGTCCGGTCCAGAGCTAAGATGCAAAAGCGGCACTCATGCTCTCAGGGTGCTCATCATCTCGACGCCAAGTCTAGGGCTGTGTTGACAGCTGTGCTCGGATGGAAGCTTGGTAGGCATTAGGAGGAGAGTATTCCTAGACACTGACGTCTCCTGCCATGGGAAAGAGGTTGTCATGTGAATGTTGAAGGCAGATGAGGAAGATGGTGTTTGCTAGTGCCACTCAACCCAAGAGGCTTGGGAACTCACGGCTCCACTCTCCTCACATGAGTGCTGAGATGCTCCATTTCCTCACAACATGATCCTAGCATTAAGGCGCCATCAAAAATGAAAATCTAGCTTACTGGGTGGCCCACGCCTCCGGATTCCCGGTACAAAACAATAAATCTGACTTTACCTTCTACCCACCCAAATAGACGATGTACAACATGCAGGATATGGAGACCTTGCTGATTGACTCAAATGGAGACATCTGTTGCATGTATGCTTCTCGTTCTCTCAAATGTCAACGGGTGGAACAAACGCCATGCGACTCTGACACGCAGATAGAGTGCCAAGTAGCCGTTAGCTTAGCAAGCTAGCAGGCAAAGGTGGCGCTGTAAGCCTAATGGGTGACCTCTGGCATTATGTTATTTACACCTCACAAGCATGCAATGCAGGTCCACGACACTACAATCACCCATGAGCATCCAGGCTTCAAAGATCTTGTATTGTGCAACGATCATTCTGCGTCTCAACACCAGTTTTTGTATGTGTTCCGCGAACCCCAATGACTTCTGGGTATCCCAAACATGGACGATGGCACCGAGCTGCTACGCCTACGCCATAGGGTGTTGTCCTGACCCACAGCTATGCCTAGATCGTCATAATTGTAGCGGACCTTCATGCACAGAAGAGGAGTCGTTTACAGATCCAAACGCATCACCGCTCTTCCACAGATAATGTGGCTTCCGTTTGACTCGACGCTATCATGCTGCAATAAGGCATGGATCTCTCGATGGATGTTGTGGCCCCAGATTGCCGAGTCACCGTATTAGTTGACCGGTCCTACTTCACATTCTCTCTCAACTCTAGATATGAGTACACTCTTGAAATATCTTTTTTTTTAAATATGACTCATTTCCTTACTGCAATTTTTCTCGCAGCTCATTTCCAAACAGTTCCTTTGCTTGGTTTTGCTGTGAGAGTCTAAAAAGACACCAAGGTTTCATGAGAATAACCATATTCCATTTATCTCACTTTCATCTTTAGAATTTTTCCAGATTGTCAATGGTTTTGGGGTCATGCTTGCTCACAATTTTTACAGTGGCTGAGAAGTCATAGTTTTAATTTTTTGGGGTACACGGTTGCTGGAGCTTACCAGCAAATATTCATGGTCACTTTGGAAACAGAAATGTGCGCTTCTAAAGTCCGGCATTTCTCCTTCTACATATTTTTAAAAGTGGCTGGAGACAGTCTTATTTTATAATTTTTCGGGGTCTTGTTGCTGTGACGCATAAAGCTATAACTCATGGTCGCTTTGGAACAGAACATGTGGCTTCTAAGTGGCATTTCTCTTCCTCAACAATTTTTAACAGTGGCTGAGAAAGTCGATATTTTATTATTTTTTTGGGGTCTTGTTCGGCTGTGAGTACGCTCTACGCACAATTATCACGGTAATCTTTGAACTGAAATGTGGCTTCTATGTGGCATTTCTCGCTTCACAATTTTTACACAGTGGAACATGAGAAAGGTCCATTTTTATAACTTTTTTGGGCATGCTGCTTTTGAAATGCAAGACAAATACTACGAGGTCCTATTCTAAAAAATTTTTGTTGCTAACAGATTCATTTGTTCTCATCATCAATTGTCCAAAGTGGCACTCAAGGGTCATGCTTTAAATTTTTTGGGTGGCATTTTTCTGTGAATGCAGCCTATACCTACAGGTCTATTCTAAAACAATGTTGTCTTATTAACAGACATTTGTTCTTCACAATCGGATCATAGAGTGGCTCAAGGGTGATGGGTGCTGTCAGAAAACAGGAATAGGTTGTGGGACACTGTTAATAGCGGACACATATTTGCAAAACTGACTTGCTTCTTTGCTAGATCTTTATACATAGTTATCAATCCCTTTATTGACTGGTACCAACCCACTTTTAATACAATTAAAAAGAAAAACCAAAGTAAATGTTGGTGATTTCATACTGATCTTTAAAATGATGTTTTCAAGAATTAAAGTTCTAAAAAACTTGCATGTACCAATAATCAGCGTGTTAAAAAATAATTCCTCTGAATTGTACAAGGTGAAGGTACAGGAAAGAACTTGACCAGATGTAGGTTATTCAGAGGACTATGGGAGTATGAGCACGCGGTCAGAGAACAAAGTACAGAGACCATTTCTCCTGCACGTTGAGTAATAATGAGAAAAAGAATGCCATAGACTAAAGGGCACCTGCGGTGATAACAGAGAGCGTTAACACAGTATTTCCCAAGTGATAGTCAATTGGTGCCACACTCACTATGGAGGGGCACAGCGCTACACAAGGATCATTTTACTGTGCTACTGAGGGTAAGGCCTGGAGTTCTTCCGCTTCGTTAATAACCGCACTCTGCTTCAGCACGACAGTTTTCTGTTGCGTGCGTCATCAGGGCATTTTAACCTGTGTTAATAGTATGACGGACGCCAGCCTGGGCTCTTCACCCGCACCCATGTAACTCGGCACCGGGTCATGCTGTGGCCAGGACAGGTATAGTCTAATGTCCAGTAAAAAACTACAAATTGGTGGTTGAAAGACTCCGCTTTTTTACTGGCACTTTTTCAATGCTGGGGGGTCATGCAAGGTTTGGGGCTCTATTTGATGTGGCCCCAGGACCAGGTATAGTCACATTGGTCCAGTGTGAAAATAAAATGGCTGGTTGACAAAGACTCCTTTTTCCAGGCACATTTTAAATCTGGGGGTTATGCAGGTTTGGGGCTCATAGCTGTGGGCCAAGGACTAGAGTCATAGTCATGTCCAGTGAACTAAAATGGACTGGTTCTTTTGTTCCTCTTTGATAATAAGACACTCTTTTTCTGGTCACTTTTTAAATGTGGGGGTCATGCAGGTTTGGGGTTACATGTAGTGGACCACAGGACAGTTATAGATCAATGTCCAGTATCAAACTAACAATGGTGGTTGAAAGGATCCTTTTTACGAGACCACTTTTTAATTGTGGGGGTCTTGCAGCGTTTGGGGGCTCGCATGCTGTCGGCCCAGTGACAGGTTTAGTCAATGTCCACGTTCCAACTTAAAATGTGTGGTTGAAAGACTCCTTTTTATCAGCGCACTTTTTAAATAGTAGGGGGTCTTGCAGTTTGGAGGCTCACTGTCTGCGTTCCTGGACAGGGATATTCAATGTCCACGTTCTTGTAAAATGATTGATTCACTTTTTCATACATGCCTTCTTGTCACTATTCTTAATTTGTGAGGTGATGGCATGTTTAAGGGTCATGCCCTGTGGTTCCAAAAACACAGGCGTTACGTGAATGGTCGTGTGACATTTTTTTGCTCAATGTTGCTTTATAATAGCCCTAATGTGTTCTACGCTGTGCACTAAGGATGTAAGCAGTATCCTTTTGACTGTTTGTGGCATGTTACTAATTCCAGCTTCTACTGCCCTGTTTGAGGTTGTAAGATTTGAAGGTGTTGTTGCGCTCCCATAGACTTTACAATGCGTAATCGCTCCTTTATCGACTGCTCATATCGGAAAAACCTTATCGATGGTGGCCGTATATATCGGACTATCGCCCGATGTCGCTATAGCATCGTAATCGCTCAACACTACTCTTAACTCTATGCACACTATTTATAAAACCTGCATTTCTTAACCTCATCCATTTAGACCCTTTCTTGCTTCTGAATCGTAGAGGGAATAAAACTCCCTTTATTATCCAGTATGTTGGGAGCCACCACCTCATTATAAGGAGAGCCTTATATTATAGCAATTAGTACTAGCCTCCAGTAAGGGATCCCAAGCCTACTAACTTGGGCCCACGAGCTCCCTAATTCTTCATGGACACCAGAACAAAATAAGCGCTCCCCTTGTGACACCGTTCTGCAGCAGGTGACACTTATGAGACAGAGATGAGAAGATCACAATTTTATAAAAACGTCTTATCTGACCTGCCACCGACATCTGTTTCGCCAAGCCTATCCTGGCTTTCCATCCAGCGGATTAGAGTCTGATCACTTGTAGTGTTAAACGCTCACTTCCTTTTATATCATGTCTAGGTACACACCCCTATTCAACCTACAACATTGACTTATAGGCATCAAATCATGTAAATCATAGTGATCAAAAGTCACCTCTCCTGTTCTCAACACATTTGTGATGCCCTGCAGATTCCACGCTTCTCCGCAAGCCTTCTTCATTCTGGGACCTTGGACGTTCTCTCTAATCCCTCACTTCACGTACCTGGCGCAGTCGGGTTTACTTTTTCTCAGGTCACCACAAAGAGGGCGACCCCCCGCGGAGACAGGCCCCAGCGTGGGCGCAGACTCGCCGCACAACTTCTCTCTCCGTTAGCACTGACTCTGGAGAACTCTTGAGCTTTTTACTAATGTGTCTTTCTCCCCTTATCTAGGCTTTTTGCTACCTACGTTATTTATCTTCAAGATGTGGGGTATCCTTAGACTTTAAGTTTCGGTAACTACAATTCGGGCGGCTTGGACTTAGCGTTGGCAGCCTGTCTACATCACATTAGGGTCCTATCCTGGTTGTTTGCGTTCTTAGATTTTTGGAATTTTCCGCATTTCACTGTTCTCCTCTCGGGGCGCACTGCTCCCGTTTTTCGTCTATCCTGTTTCATCGTATCCTCTTTTCCCTCGCTGGACTTAGAGAGATTTTGCCATCCTGTTCTTAAAGTCATCTTTTCCTCGTGGAATTAGGACTCCCCTTTATGGCACCGAGGGGGGCCTTTTTGCTACCAGTTCAGGAGTACAGAGGGTCCTTGGTGGGCTTATTTGGTCCCCCTCGTTATTTTTTATACTTTCCCTACCTCTTTTTTAATAAGGTGTACAATCTTGGGCACTCCTCTTCTCCTCAACCTTCTCCCCTACCCAGAGAATTTGGTTGGACGCTGCACTTTAGTTTCATCTCTGGGTTTTTTGAAATTTTGGTTTTAATTACGCTTGATATACGCAGATATGTGATAAGGGTTTCCCTGTCTTGTGTTCTTTTCTATTCAACCTGGTTGTGTCTTTTCACTTCCTTGTGCTCACTATGATTTACTTGCTGTGTACAATAATGCGAAAGGCCCTAAAAAAATTCAGATGTGATAGCGCCGTCTCTTGTTGAGTGAAAGTTCGCTCCTGACAGACGGACATCGCCTTCATTCAAAGAGAACCCATTTTGACCTGGCGTGGTTCTTTTAACTTTGCTAAAGCAAGCTTTTCCTGCTTGCCTATTGTTCTAGCGAGTCAGAAACCATAGGCCAGAGTAGCGGTTCTCATTTCTGACAACATTTGCCCCCTTTTAGGTCACCAGTTCAGAGTTGTGATCATTGGGCCGTTTTCATTTATCCTCTAGGGATCCTTGTTATTTGGACCTCGCTGACACTGTGCACTGTTATGTCTCTAACTATCTCAACACGATTTCTTTCCTCGAGTCCTCGCTAGGCTGGTCCTACGGTACTCCCTCCAGGGCTCTTTTCCTGGGAGAGATTCATTTATTGTTCTCCCGACGTCAGACCCCCTCCAGAGCCCGCTGCATGCTTCACAGAGTTAAAGCATGGTCTACTATGATCTGTGCGAGGATTAACCAACGCTACCGATCGGTCCTCAATTTCTTTCTCCCCCCGCACCAGACACACTCCGCATGGATGCTTTTATGGCAAAGTCCCAACTTTGCGTTATGATGTCCTGATGCGCAACAATAGGTCCCCTTATCATGTCAAGACCAAGCACCAGTTCTACATCATTTCTAAAAACTGGTATCCCTGTTCACAGCTTCCTGCACATTTGCGTTGAAGATTCACATTGCTAAAAATGATCCGCTCTGTGACGAGGTGATTCAACGGCGGCCTTCAATAATTTCTTTGACCTTGAATGA
This sequence comes from Phyllomedusa bahiana, assembly GCA_025379985.1. Lineage (NCBI taxonomy): Eukaryota > Metazoa > Chordata > Amphibia > Anura > Hylidae > Phyllomedusa > Phyllomedusa bahiana. The sequence goes on along the minus strand of JAODAL010054107.1, from coordinate 11,427 downwards.
AGGGTCAAGTTGGCTCTGGGACCACGCTTTGGCAGGCTCACAAAGCGCGTTCTATAGGGGGAACATGTATCTCCATGGGGGCTAGGTTAAGTGTAGATGCCAAGGGAGAAAGCTAAGTCTCTGCGTCTGTGTCCTCTGATCCTTGAAAACCATTATATGGTTTCTCACAGTCAAATTTACGCACTTTACGCTCTATCATTGTAAGTCAAGATCTCAGTCTATTAATGACCTAGCTTCTGCGACAAGGTTGAGCAACTTACTACTTTATTCTAAGAGAATTTTTTAAAGAGTAACGGCAATAAAGCTCATACTCTTATTGGCCAGGCAATTGAAAGGCTAGGCGGGTCAATTCTACTCCTCAGCACTTTGAAAACCCTGACTGCTCTCTGTATTACGACCCCACAACTCATAGGCAGTCTGTTTCGTCAGTTCTTTTCTGCACCTGTCTCTTGCCCAAGGACCACCAGGTCCCGGTTGCGGGACTTCATTGCTAGGATTGGTGCCTATCTCGAGACATGTTCTTCTTCCTGATTATCAAAGGGAGACGGCGAGAGGGACACTTAATTCTCCTATTGAAACTGACGTAGCTGCTGGGATTAATTTAAAGGACCTCCAATGGTAAAGCCCCCGGCACAGGAGTTAGCCCCTCGCTAGTCTCCCCATGATATAATCGCCTTCCTGGAAGGCTGTCATCACACTGAGGAAATGTTCATTCCTATTCTCACTCTGATCCTAAAGCGGAGGATCCATCTGAATGTGCAAGCTACAGACCAATAGCCCTCCTGAACTCTGACATAAATTTTTTTCAAAGCTATTAGCCAATCGTTTGAACTTTTGGCTTCCGCAACTAGTCCACAAGGATCAGGTGGGATTTGTCCCCTGCCAACAAGGCGGGGGCAACACCCAATGAGCCATTGACTTAATTGAGGTCGCTAATTTGCAAAACAATGAAGCCCTCCTCCTCAGCCTTGATGCAGAAAAGGCCATTGATCGCCTCAGCTGGCCTTTTATGTTTGAAACACTTAGGTCTTTCGGTATCACCGGTAATTTTTTGCAGGCCATCAATGGTCTCTATTCCTCTCCATCAGCCTCCATAAAATTACCACATGAGACCTCTTCCCCTTTTAGGATTTACAATGGCACACTCCAGGGTTGTCCCCTTTCCCCTCTACTCTTCATACTTTGTATGGAGCCTCTTGCAGCTAAAATTCGTTCTCATTCGTCCATTTCCGGTATTCATGTCAGGGATAAAGAGTTTAAAATCTCCCTTTTTGCGGACGATGTTCTACTGACACTGACTGACCTTGTCTCCTCTCTCTCTAGCTTGCACATTCTTTTGGAAGACTTCGGACGGCTTTCAGGCTTTAAGGTAAACACGTCTAAGACGGAGGCCCTCCCCCTTAATATCTCAGCTGGGTCCATGGCTGAGCTCCAGTCTCTTTTTAAGTACAGATGGCAGAGGGTTTACCTAAAGTACTTGGGTGTCAACTTGACGCCAGTTTACAAATCCCTTTACGGTGCTAACTTTCCCTTCCTCTTTCAAGAAATACGTACCCTTCTATCTAAGTGGCATGACCCTATCCCTCCTAGGGCGTATAGCCTCAGTTAAGATGACAATTTTAACTAAATTATTGTATCTCTTTGAAACCCTACCGGTTCCAGTCCCACTAAAGGCTCTGAAATCCCTGCAAGCGACAATTTTTAAATTTATATGGGCTCATGGTCGTCACCGAATTGCCAAAGAGGTGCTGATGGCAAGCAAAACTAGGGGGGGGTTTGGCTGCTCCGAACATTCTGAAATATTACTGGGCGTCCGGTCTGCGCATTATCCCTGCATGGTCCACACTGTCAGCATTTTTTAAATGGATGGAAATTGAGAAGTTGTAGATGGCTCTGTTCCACTCAAATATGTTCCCGTGGCATGCTAGGAATGTAGGTACTCTGGGCCCTTGCTAAGGCCAATGACCTTTACTAAGTCCATCTGGAAACATTGTCGGGACAGATTCCCCCTGGCCTCTAATGCATCCCCGATGTCCTCATTCCTTTACACCTCTTTTCTGCCGGCCAGTACGTTAACCTCTTTTGTGACTCCGTGGCAACAAAACAACCTATTTCGTTTTGTAGATATAGCCCACTTTCGTACCAGGGAACTTATTCCATTCGCAGAGCTTTGTTTATTGCGCCTAGGGCGCAATTCTCCTATCTCCAAATAAAGCACCTCATGCAGGCTCTCACAGGAGGTTCTTCGCTCTCCAGTCCTACTCCTTTTGAGAGGTTGTGCAAGTTGAGGTTGTCGACCAGAGGGCTCATCTCAAATATTTATGCCATAATCAATGATCCTCCCTCAGATTCGGAACTATACTATCCGTACATGCATAAGTGGGAGAGCTATCTGGGACGAAAGCTCCCATATCATACGAGGCAGGTCATATGGCACAGAGCAGTTACTTCCTCGACTTGCACTACCTACAAAGAGAATCAATACAAGATCCTAATGCATTGGTACCACACCCCAGAGTTGCTCCATAAATTTAATCCTGCTATCTCAAGTGCCTGCTAGAGGTGTGGTGCTATTCCTGGTTCCTTAACTCATTTTTTGGGACTGCCCGGGTATTCAATTGTTTTGGGCACAGGTCAGCGGGGTCCTATTGGAGATCTTTAATCGGAGAATCGCAACAGACCCCTCAGTTTTTCTTTTGAATATTCCATTGACTGGTCTCCCCAAAAATGCTTCTAAGCTACTCCTTCACATTCTTACGGCCGCTAAGTGTTTGATCTCTGCCTTCTGGAAGCAGCCACACCCTCCGTCTCTACACGATTTGCATATGCTGGTATGTGAAGTGCAACATGTGGAACGGCTCTCATTCTACCTGCACGACAAACCAGATGTTTACGACACGGTATGGGAGCATTGGATTTCCTACTGGGAGCAGTTGAGGTCATAGGCTATCGCTCCTGCTTTGATATTGCCTCCCCCCCCCCTCTGTGTGTCTAGTCTTGTGTCCATCTGGGTTGGTCATGTCTGTCTATTGCATTATTCCCTACACCAGGTTATATAGTTATATACTAGTATAGTATTTCAAACCTCGTTTCATTAGCTGACAACGAGGCTTATGCTTTTGTTTAGCTTCAACTTTAATACCTAAATCTGGGTGTATGCCATTCATAACCTTCTTTTTTTTTTCCTGTACCATATTTTATTAAAACAAAATATAAATAAAAATACAGTTAAAAAAAAAAAAAAAAAAAAAAGAAGAAAATAATGGAGTGCGCTTTTGGACCCCCGAAAGCGGATCCAAAAGCACAACATACATTTGGGCACGTTTTAAAAGCGATTTTGATACCAAAAGCGCATCCGAAAAAAGCATTGGATTAAAATTTGAATATTATGTTTGGGTTAGATTTTGTATCAATTTAATGGGAGGGCTAATTTTTCCGATGCAATATGCAATTGCAAATGCCTTCATTCCACATGGTAAAGGAGAGGAGGAAATGTCTGCTCCACAGCCCCCAACATACCGCTGGATGCATATGGACGTAGGGTCTCTGATCTCAGAGGTGAGTAATTTACTTTATTTAACAATGTGTAATAATTAAGATTTTTAATAATTCTTTTTTTTTTTGTTGTTGAATGTATGTTCATACGGCAAGTTTGGTGCTTGTGAACATACGCTTTTGTGATGTGTGCCTGGGTCTGGAACGGACCGAGACACGCATCACAAAAGCGTATGTTCACACGCACCAATCTCGCCGTGTGAACATTAGTGTTGTCCATGTTAGCAACTGTATAGTGAGATTTTTAATGTAGTATTTTAGCTAGTGTAGAATAGTGTAGATGCCTTTTTTTTGTGTGTTTTAAACCACATGGCAGCTGCTCCATGTGCTACAAAGTGAAAGCCAAGTGCACAGGCTTGTAGGCCACTGGTTGCAGCCGTGCAATGGTGCATGCACTAGCAGCACATGTCGCAACCTGCTATGTGGTTGCTATTGGCAACCCTGTGTTGAACTCTTTTGTTTAGTTTTGTAAGTATAGAAGTGCATAGTGAAGGTTTACATGTGGTTGTTGCTATTGTAGAATAGTCTAGATGCCTTTTTTTTTTGTTTGTTTTAAACCACATGGCAGCTGCACCATATGCTACAAAGTAAAAGCCAAGTGCATAGGCTTGTAGGCCGCATATAGGCCACTGGTTGCAGCACATGGTGCAACCTGCTATGTGGTTGCTATTGGCAACCCTGTGTTGAATTCTATTGTTTAGTGTTGTCTATATTTTAAAAATTTTCTTAAATGTTTTAATCTGTTACAGATTTTTTCAAAATTCTAACAATTTTTTTTTTCTTATTTGTCTTCCCTTTTTTTATTTTTCAGGTTCATGCCCGTCCCAGTCTTTGGGACAAAACATCTGCTGGGTACAGCAATGGCAAGTTTACACCTGTTTTAAATGTGTGCATATTATTTAATTTTTTGTTTGTTTCTATCCATTTAGAGCACGACGTCAGGAAACGGTGGAGGTCGGTGCGGGATCGCTTCATCCGTTAGACCAACCAGCAGAAGAAAATGCCAAGTGGTTGCTCCCGCCAAAGCAAGAAATATCCTTGTGCCGAGGAGCTGGGGTTCCTTATGCCGCAGCGAGGATTCCGGCCATAAGTATTTTTTCTATTGGTAAGTCCAAAAAACGTCATGTATCATATATATTCATTAAGTTTTTTTCCATCCTCAGCACATCTGGGAATGCCACCCAGCGGGCGGAGTCCTCGCTTCAACGGGAGGAGGAACACCAGCAAGGGGAGGAACCAGGCTCGGATGAAGCAGAGGGGGAGACAGAACACCTGGCGGGAGCTTCGGCAGTGGCCCAGTACAGCATCTCGGACGACGGGAGCTGCTGTCCCCCAAGAACAGGAGGCCACCCCTAGTTCTGCTCCCACCCATCTCCCTCCCCGTCCCACCTCCACCTTAGTACGGCGTCGTGGCCGGGGCCGTAGAACCCTTTGTACAAGGGAAGTAATGTCAGACATACAGGCCGACATTACTTCCCTTATACAGAGGCTCGGCGAGCGTCAGCGCTGCCGCTATCTGCAAACTCAAGACCAGGAAAGTTTATGTTCCTTAATTCACGCCGCAGTGGCAGTCTACGGCTTTGGTGTCCCCTGCCCAAAATCGGAGACCAGATCCAATGTCTCTGGTGGTATGCTGGGCTAGTAGACAATCCTCCTCCCTTTACCCACGTGCAAAATCCCCCCACCGCATTTCGTACTACAAAACTTCATTACCCTGCTTTTCCCCCACCACAGGCCTCCCACACATACCCCCCACCAGCCCCTCACACCCACACATACCCCCCACCTGCTCATCCCACCCACACATACACGCCGACTGCCCATGCAATTGACCCCTACCCACCACCTGCCCAAGCCACCCACACCTACCCACCACCTGCCCGTTCCACTCACTCCTACCCAGCACCTGCCCATGCCACGCACACCTTCCAACCACCTGCTCCTCCCACCTAACCCACTAGTTATTTAGCCTTTTTAGAATCCTCTCCCTCCACATACACTGACCCCTCCCAAGACTAAACCCCGGCCCATTTTGTTTTGTCACTTTTTTTCTTCTTTTTTTAATTTAAGTTGTTTGCAGTACGAAATGTTGTGGGGGTAAATTGCCTTTTAAAAGGCATAATGTAAAAAACAAATTTATTTTTTTTAATTATTTTCTTAAAAATTATTTCGATTGGGGGTGGAAGGGTGGGGTGATTGTGGTGGGTGGGAGGGTCTTGAATAATTTAAAAAATGTTAAGGGGGAAATAAATTTTTGGATTTTTCAAAGGTGAGCTATATTTTAATTAAGTTTTAATGCTCTCTTCAATTACTAAGGGCAACTACAAATTCCTACACATACATATGTTCCTTACTTGGGGTCCATTGAACTGCAAGTAATGACAATGTATCTGTGAGGATCATTCACACAGAGTCATTTGTATTATTTTCAGTTCAATGCACTTCCAGTGTGGAACATGGAACCAAACAGTTAGGGTTAGGGTAGGATTAGGGTTAGGGTAGGGTTAGGTTGGGTAGGGTTAGCATTAGGTTAGAATTAGGGTTGGGGTAGGGTTAGCATTAGGGTAGGATTAGGGTTAGTGTTAGGGTTAGCGTTAGGGTAGGGTTTAGGGTTAGGTTAAATCATTAATTGTAAATTAATAATTATCAAAATGGTGTATTTGGCCATAGGTTAAATTAATAGATAATTGATTTGAAAGAAAAGGCACTGAAAAACGGATCCTAAAAACACATCCAAAAATGTAAAACACGTGCAAAACGCATCCAAAAAAAACATCAGCTGCTGCGGTTTTGAATACATGTTTTGGATGCAGTTTCTCTTCTGGTAAAAAACAGATCCAAAACCTTGTGTGAACAAGCCCTAACTGTGTGTTCTCCTTTCGCTAACCAACAACCCCGCCTCTAGACAGCATTTTAATTTAATTCATTTATCATTGTACCATTTACTTTATTACCCCATAACAAATTGGAACACAAAACTAAACAAAATTTAAAATTTCTTTATACTTCTAGATGAATACCTTAGGGGTTGTAGTTTTCAAAATGTGATCAATTCTGGCCACAGTAGTCTGAACACAGTAAAAATGTTACAATAAAATAGTTTCATTCAGTTTTAGGAACTTGGCATAAAAAAGATGCCCTTAAAATGACACTTTTGTGAAAAAAAATAAATTTAAATGTTTTCATATCAGCTTTATATGAACTTCTACAAGAACATTGAGGACTAAAAATACCTAGTACAAACCAAGGTAAATACGATAGGGGGTGTAGTATCCATAATGGGTCACATTTGGGGGTGTTACATTTTTCTGCCAGCACAAATCCAATGTATTAGAATGGGGCCTATAAATGAGCTATAATTTTGCTCTCAAAGCCAAATTGTGCTCCTTTTCTCTTGGGCTCCACCATATGAACAGGCTGTGGGTTAGGGCCACAATAGGGGTATTCCTAGGTGGAAAATCACTGATCTTGGACAATCTCAAAAGATTAATGAAAGGAGCATTAGCTATTACAGAAAAGGCAAAAAAAGCGGTGGTTCCTTTTTTAGATTTAGGACTAATAACAAACAAGCAATTTGTAACACTGCAAATGAAGACACCTCCAATAAATTCCTTTGTTTCGGCCAATCAGAAAAGAAAAATAAAAGAAGGGGCTGTCAAGGAGGTAAACCCCACAAATCTAATCTAGTAAGCAGCATTTACAAAAAAGGAAAGCGGGAGTAGTAATGGTAAAAAAAAGGTTAGACTAAGATATTTAATTTGCAGCAGATGATTTTGAGCTTTTTCTGGATTTAAATCAATTAGAAAATAACTTTTATCAGACAATTTAGTATGTTGGAAAAAAATTTACAGAAGAGTGAGATTAACAAAAGTAAGAAGGTATAATTTGAGACCAAATTGAGATTCTATCCCCTGCAATCTAGGGGTCACAATATACAGACACCCTATGACTTAATGAGTGCCGAATTCAAATCATAGGGAATAAGAGTGGCACTAAAAATAGTGTTTTCAGTTAGCAAAATTTAACATCACTAGAAAGAAAAGCTTTAAAAAGGTTAAAAGATAACAGAAATATAAAAAATATAGTGATAAGGTCGGCTGAAAAGGGGGGCGGAACAGTGTTCTCTCTTATTATTGTGCAGAAAAAACAAAAAAACAAAGGGGCGCTCCTTATGATGAAGTATGTCCGTATATCGGTGATTAGTGAGGTACAGTGATAAGGTACAGACTCACCTGATGCGGTTGTGCAACTAATTTAGAGGCACAACTCTCATAAGCATATACAGGACTCAAACAAGGTCCGTCAGCGGCAGCCGTGGAACTCCTCTCTGAAGCAGCAAAAAGATGCGGCAGCAGGCGTGAACAGTAAAAGCTAGAAGAAAAAATGCGGTCCCCGCAGACAAGCGCCGGGGACCGCATTTTTTCTTCTAGCTTTTTCTCTTATTATTGTGAAGAACCATTACATATCATATCATATAAGACAAATTATTACGAAGAAATTAAAGTAGATCCATTCCCGGTGATGCATCAAGGAGTGAAAAAGCTAATTGAGGAAGCTTTTTTATGATGGAGCGATCAATAAGGATGAAAATAATTTTATTTATGTTAAAACTCCTAAGAAATTTTTTTTTACTTTTTACCTAAATTACATAAGGATGTGAGGAGGCCCCGGATACAGTCAAGATTGTGGGTATCGAGGGAGCTACGAGCAACCTCTTGCAGTACTTAGACTTATTCCTGCAAGGACAATAAATTTAGGGGAATAAACACAGCAAAAGTTAGGGAGTTTTAAATTGCTGCCTGCTCTTTCTATCCTCTGGAGTGCCAAAGTTCATGTCTGCTGTTTTGGGGGTACAGTCTTGCAATTATAGGGTAAGAACGTTGTGATTTGTGTTTTGCTGCGTTCTCCATACACCGTCAAAGATATTCTATTGAAAATCTTTTCTAATCATTTGCAAAATAGGGTTACAAAAACAGTTGTGATTGCTGTTTTGCTTCAGGGTCTTCCATAAGACCCGTTCAACAGGTATCCATTGAAAAAAAATATTCTATCTATTTGTAGTTGCAAATTATAGGGATTCAAGAAACAGTTGTGATTTTGCTGTTTTGCTGCCAGGGTTCTTCCATAACACCCCGTACAACAGATATTCTATTGAAAAAAATCTATTTCTAATCCTATTTGCAAATTATAGGGTTACAAAAACAGTTGTGATTTGCTGTCTTGCTGCCAGGGTTCTTCCATAAGACCCCGTTCAACAGATATTCCATTGATAAAATTATATTTCAAATCCTATTTGATAGTTGCAAATTATAGGGATTCATGAACAGTTGTGATTTGCTGTTTTGCTGCCAGGGTTCTTCCATAAGACCCATTCAACAGATATTCTATTGAAAAAAATTATATTTCTAATCCTATTTGCAAATTATATGACTACAAAAACAGTTGTGATTTGCTGTTTTGCTTCCAGGGTTCTTCCATAAGACTCCGTTCAAGAGGTATTCCATTGAAAAAATTATATTTCTAATCCTATTTGCTAGTTGCAAATTATAGGGATTCAAGAACAGTAGTGATTTTCTGTTTTGCTGCCAGGGTTCTTCCTTAAGACCCCATGCAACAGATATTCCATTGAAAAAATTCTATTTCTAATCCTATTTGCAAATTATAGTGATATAAGAACACTTGTGATTTGCGCTTTCGCTGCCAGGGTTCTTCCATAAAACCCTGTTCAACAGGTATTCCATTGAAAAAAATCTATTTCTTATCCTATTTGCAAATTATAGGTATTCAAGAACAGTTGTGATTTGCAGTCTTTGGAGTAGAGTTTTTCAATAAGAGACCGTGAACAAATCTTAAATTTTTAATATTTATCTTTTTGAACAGGGAGCAAACTAGAGGTGGTAAGCGAGCAAGGAGGGGTGTAGGGCGTGGAGCTAGAGGTAAGAGACAAGGCTCCAGACATCAGTGCTCCGGACAACACACAAGCGAGCACATCGTCAGTCACAGGACCGTCAGGCCTGTCATCGCATGGTCGGTTCCCAGTGCGTCTCATTACTGAAGATCGACGCCAATCTGTTCTTCAGTGGTTAACACACCCGACATCCAGCAGTTTTACCTCCTCTTCCTCTCGGTCAAGGGCACAAATGTCATCATCATCATCAGTCCAACCTGAAGGCCAAATGTCACCCAATATACAGACCGCTCCAGATAATCCATGTTCTGAAGAGCACTTTGATGACACAATGCAGTTGGGGTCAGAAGGCATTTCAAAACATCAAGAGGCCAAAGAGGATGATTTTGTCTGCTCTGACACCCAATCGCTGATGCCCTCAGAGGAGGACAAGGAAGCTGGTCCGTCGGCAGAAATCCCATGAGGTCAGCAATGCCTCGCAGTGCCTGTGGCTACTAGCTCGCAGCTTGAGGATGTAGACTGTCAGGAAAAAGAAGTCACCTGTGATGATGAGAACATTGCGGATCTAACGTGGTCTTTTGAGCAGCAGCCAGCGAGTGCATCATCAGTGGAAGAGGATGATGGGGTTTTGTCAGTGCGGGTCTGGCCTCTGAAAGAGAGTCGCACAAATCCGCTGACATTAATCCGCCGGCCATGGTCAGTGGTGGCAGCGGGAACACCGCTACTAGGTTTCCACTGTCGAAGAGGTCCAGTACCTGTGAAGCCTGGGCCTTTTTCGATCAAGCCTCAGATTCACTGAGTGACGTCATATGCCGGGTTTGCTTTCAACGCATCAGTCGAGGAAAGAATCTAAAGAGTTTAAGCACAACCAGCATGAACAGGCACATGCATGTAAAGCATGAATTGCTGTGGAAGAGTCCCTTGCAGAAAAAAGGCCACACAGATCCTGAGCTTCCAACCACCATGACATCTTCTGCCTCCTGGACCACTTCCAAACCCAAGCGGTCCTCTGCTGCCGATGTGCCAAAGCAGCATGAACAAGCACCATCACCAGTCTCAGACACTGTCGGCCGATTCCCACCACTAGCAACAAAGTCTACAGTTTCCCCTTCCCCCAGTGTGACCTGCATGCCGTACAGCAGCCAGACCACCAGCCAGCCTTCTGTGTACCAGGTGTGGGAGCAGAAGAAACACTTTCACCCCAGCCATCCCAAAGCCAAAAGCCTGAATGTCGGCATTGCCACGCTGTTGGCCTTGGAAATGTTGCCTTTCCACCTGGTGAACACAGATGGGTTCCACCACGTCATGGCCCTGGCATGCCCCCATTATGCCCCTGGCATTTCTTTGCCAGAAAATCTGTCCCTGCCCTGGCCCCTCCACGTTGCAGAAAAGATATCCAACGCGTTGGCTGCATCTGTGTCCACCAAAGTCCATCTCACTACAGACACAGGGACTAGTAAGCACGGTCAAGGGCATTACATCTCACTGGCTGCTCACTGGGTGAGTTTGGTGGATGACAGTACCTCTGGTGATGGGTCTCGGGCTTGGCAGACACTCTTCCACACTGCAGGGATGGTGCAGAGTCCAGATCCCCAACCCCTTAGGGTAGCATCACATTCCAAGAGAAACCCGTTCTGAAAGGCCGTTCTGAAATTAATCTGTCTTGGAGACCGTCAACACACAGGTCAAGAGCTGTGGACGGCTCTGTGCACTCAGACCGACCAGTGGCTGGATGTTAAGAATCTGGCGCTAGGCAAGATGGTGTGTGACAATGGGAGAAATCTCCTTGCTGCCCTTAGATCGGTAGACATAGGCACATCCCTTGTCTGGCACGTGTCCTGAACCTGGTTGTGCAGAAATTTCTCAACCTGAGGAAGACTCGAGGTCTTAGCTCACACATCCGGCGTTCACACCCTGCTTCAGCACGACTGCCAGCGTTGCAGCGTGATCTAGGCCTCCCCGTC